>JAHZMT010004820.1:0-16330 GCA_027743785.1 Sinhomidia bicolor | reverse complement strand
ATATGAAGGACCCCTTCTAGCATTCCTTTATGACTGTACATAACTTTCTCCGCTTTCACTGATTTCAAAAGTTTACACCAAATCTGAAAAGTTTACACCGAAATTTATTCTAGTTTACACCAAATCTAAAAAGTGTACACCGAAATTGATTCTAGTTTACACCAAAGAGAAGAAAGGTTTACACCAATTGAAATAGCATTGATTGAGTTTGGTTCGGTTAGGTTTTGTTTTTATGGATTAGATGCAAATTTATACATTTTTGGTGTAAACCTTTTAGTTCTGGTGTAAACTTTTTTATTTTTGGTGTAAACTTTTTTTAATTTTGGTGTAAACTTTTTTATTTTTGGTGTAAACTTTTTAAATTTTCGGTGTAAACCTCGAAATTGGTGAAAGTGGAAAAAGTGATTCACAGTTATAAAGGAATGCTAGAAGGGGTCCTTCATATGTTACATGCAAATTTAGCAAAATGTGCCAGCTTCAGTGCCAGTTGTCCAGGTGCCAGTTATCCTCAGTGCCAGTTGTCCAGGTGCCAGTTATCCACAGTGCCAGTTGTCCTCTTATGCCAGTTATCCACAGTGCCAGTTGTCCTAGACTCGTAAGTCAAAGGGTTATATAACATAAAGTAACGTAATGCATGGGTATTTAGGATAGATTATCTTTTTTCAACTTTATATACATATGTGTGTGTGTGTACATATACCTATTCTTATACCACATTCCATCCATCCGATGATTCTCCTCTTCATCTGCCCCATTATCAAATCCACAAGCCTTATATATGTATTTATTTTATTTCGTTGAAGTATACTGTGGAATTGTTGTTGTTGTTGTTGTGGGAATATTATAATTTAATGTATAATGAAATGCGTGCAAGTACAGATATGTCAGTGTGTGTACCACTTCATGTGTGTGTGTGTTGTAGATGTTATTCTCCTCATAATAATATTTAAATTGAATTCAGTTGGAAGAGAAGAGAAAAAAAAGAATGAGACTTTTTAAGGCAGCAGGTAAACAAATGTTTTGTTCAAACGATCATGCACTTTATTATTCTGATCACCGGAATTGATAAGCATTATTAAAGGAGGACATTTTCTTTTTGTTTTTTTCTTTCTCTCTCTCTCTCTCTGTTTCTTTCTCTGTGATCCGAAGAAGCTCTCTTGATATTTCATTTAAATTCAGTCAACCTAGAAAAAGAAGGAAAACATGAGGTGGAACATGATATACCTAGATAAAGATTTAATGTAGTATTTTTTACAGTCGAGAGTAATAGATATGAAAAGAAGTAAAAGATGTAAGTACGAAGATAAATAAATATTCGTATAAATTCCTGTTTGTTCTAATTAATCACCATCGTTTCGAAAAACCAACTTTTAAAATTTTTATTTCCTTTTAAACATATTGCATTTGAGGTAATAATACTTTTTGGATGGAACCAACATGCACAAAGAACATGACAAAAAGGTGGATGTAGTTCAGGAGGAGGAAGAAAAGACAAAAAAATGTGAATTTGGTACTGGCCATGACAGATTATTATTTGTATTTAACAACATGAAAATGACATTGATTAAGATGCACCAGTATATAATATGATTAAAAAAACCATTGTTATACTTTGACAATAATTGATTGTCAAGTTGCACAATAGACAAGTCTATTCTTTTGGGGATATTTGAGCTGACGTTGTGACAGACAGCAAGAAAGAAAGCAGTCATTTCATGTTACTTGTATGACGGAAACAAACTTTTCTCGTTAAAAAGTTTACTCACGATGATGAGAACATTATAATAATATTCGTAAATTATAGGTCGTACGTCAATGACACAAGTTTTACGCTTTGGAAAAGATAAGATACGGTCAAGTGAACAGGTAGCTTGAGAAATCAGAAAATGAATGAAAACGCTTTTTGGATAAATAAAAAAAATAAAATGTAAAGCTGTCAATACAACTAGGCAGGCAGAGCAGAGCAAAGCAACAACAACGTGTCCTTTCACCGTCGGTGGACAACGTGATAGTATTCCTTTAAGACATTCTGGTAAAGCAATAGATAGCAATGCAACGTGAAGTTAATAATGATGAATGAGCTCACATGTACAAACCGGCAAAAAGGTTCGTTGTTCGGAACATGAAAGGGAGCTGCCATCTTTGAGATTTTTCAAAAACAACAGACTGCTTACTTCTTGCAGGAAGCAATGAAGAAAAGAAGCTTTGTTGCTTGCTATCTTCGTATATTTTCATTATTAGTTAAAATAAAGGTATTAGACAGGGGGAAATATTTCAAAACTTCTTTCTTTAAATGCTAAAACGAAACGAACCGGCAAAATTGGATGTTATATCCTTACGCATTCTTCACATTACATTGTTTACTGTTTGTCGTTTACGAATTTTTAACCGTGACCTTGCTAATATATTAGCAAGGTCACGGTTTTCATCAGTGTGCCAAGTTGTTTGAGCAATTAATGAACAAATCTAAATATAAAAAATTGTTTCCAGTTGGGTTTATTTCTTGGTATATTTCAGTATTTATTTCATTGAATGAACATTTTTTAGAAAAAAAAATTGGCAGACTTGGGAAAGAGAATGTAGCTGAGTTCTAATTATTTCAAACACATTATTTTTTTGTATTATGGAAGGTTATTATGCTAAAGCGCACACAAAGTGGTTATTGACAGACAACGTTGTTTTACGCTCTCGTTCCACTGAATCGTACAGATTTCATCGTTACTATTACACTGATTTTTTTTCTCTGTTAGCGAAGTAAGGACTCAACTGCCTCAAGAAATGATTTTGTAAATTGTCGCTCGGAAAACCTGTCTACAGACGCTTGTTCACGGATAACTTGTCGAGATTCTGGAGTCATTAAGATTATAGTTCGTATTGCCTCTGCATAGTCATTCTCATCAGTTGCAAGGAATCCATTCCTAGAACCGTCGTACTCCATTATGATATCCATTAGCGGCCCACCTGATCGGTTTGCCACCATAATGAGACCAGCTGCCATGCTTTCCACCACACCTACACGTAACAAAACAATACTGTATGAGTATATGTAAATCCAAATATCCGCTCTTGGGAAACATGTACAACAAAAACTAAATAAAGTGTACATATATGCCTAAATATTACAATATAGCGATAAGAATTAATTAAAACGTGCTCAGCGTTAGATTATGCAAGTCATAAACTCGTCGTATCAAGCCTGTTAACAGGCTTGGCACACGTAAATATTTATACATAAACATTTTTTGTACTTTTGTCTTTTAACTTGCCTGTGGCTGCAAGCTATCACTTTATATATTTTTTACCCTAAATGCTGAACAAATGTGAATGTTTTAATTACTTGATATGAGATTTGCTCAGACCAAATTTCCGAAAAAATTGCATACCTACCTATGCCAAACTGATCGTTCCACGTGGTGTGTACTCCAATCAAAGCATTGCTCAGTTCTTCCTTAAGCTCATTATAGGAAATGCTCACACGAAACTGAACATTGGCCTCGACCGACAAGTGCTTACACAAATCCTCCATGTCTTGCACTCTCGCCGCATCCTCTTGATCTCTGCAGCTTCCGATTATTACCAACTTGATTTTATTCCATTCGTCCTCCCTTAGAATTTCTCGGAGTTGGTACATTGTGCGAATTTGAAGAGGGTGGTCCTTCTCAGGACGGAATGGAGCTATGGAAACAATTTTAATGGAAGCATTCTCATCGGTGTCCTCCTTTTTGGAAACTGTTTTAAAATCCTCAACCTCACACGGCGGGAAAACCTTGTAGGTTTTACTGGGACACTGCCAAATCTGATGGATTTGCTCCTCCGTCCAACTCGAGTTAACCATGACAATGTCACTAGCATTTCCAGCCCAGCGGTACAAAATGGAGAAAAGCTTGTGGTACAGGACTCGGAAGTAGGATGCGATAAACTTGTTGGATGTTGTGGATCTCACTTGCTGATGAAGTAGATAAGGTTGTTCTGATCGGTACAAGGAGAGTCTGTGAAGCATATCTGTGCTTATAGTTGGACAGTGAACATAGCAGCCCACACGACAATTACCCAGATATTTGAACAAGGGAAGCGTGAATGAGTACCCTGATGTATCAATGTACACATCTGTAAACGATAAGAACAAGAAAAAGACAAAAAGTTACTTGTAGTCGTTAATAAATGATGCATTGGGGGAACCGTCTGATCTAAAAGGTTTTCTTTTTTTACAAATGAGCACACACACACAACCAAACTTTTCATGCATGAGAGTATATATATTTTTTTACTCCAGGTAAGTTTTGAGTTGAACCTACTGGGATTAAAACTTTTTTTGATCATGATGATAAAAGTTCCAAAAAAACTACTAATTCTACATGAAAAGAAGAAAGGACGGGAAAAGTCATGTGTCAAATGAGATTTTATGTTTTGTGGGGATAAAGTCATTTTGTTAAAACGTTAAGCTGTCAAAATATTTAAAAAGACAAGAGTAGGGAAATATTTGGCTGGCTGGTGGTGAACATAAAACTGGACAGCACACCACACTGCAGCTGTAATAGATTGTATGTAGGTATTAAGTACACACCGGTAATTACTTTTTGTCCCTTTTCACAAGTTCTACTTTGCACCTATTATTAATTCCTGCTTAGTTAGTTTGTTGAATGGATAAAGATAACCCTTCCGTGACAGAAAGACCATTTGCTATTGTTAGCAATGGACGGATCACAACAACAAAGCAATAAAGTTTTAATAGCAAAGGAGGAAATTGAGGACGTAAAAAGTCTATAAAATTGAGTCCATTAATATGAAAAAATAAGAGTTATCCTTCATCTTTCATTCTTCTTAAACACAGACTTTACCAGACCAAAATCTACACACTCTCTTTATGTATATATTCTTACCAGGAACAAATTTCATGAGAGCCTCCAGTCCTAAGTACATAGAGCCGAAACTCTGTCCCAAAAGTGTGAAAATACGATAGTTTATCGGTTCCACCCATTTCCGCTTATGTAAATACACTAATTCCACAGGGTCCGGAAGAACAATATTGAAGCGCTCTTTGACGTTTGCGAAGACTTCTTCTGGGGAAGCATTTGTATCTCCGGTGTAAATGATGAACTGTGAGTCTGGATATCTAATAATAATAATAATAATAATAATAAGCAAGTGAACAAAACATATTGTAAGTTTATTTCACCCCTATTTCTTAACATTCTAATCGTCAAAAGTTTTCACTTGATTCAACACAGTTGTGTGAAACAAGACCGGGCGTAGGTAAAGAAAGGGCTCAAAGTTTGATTACAAAGTCAACACATGAGTAGTATGTAATTAATACAAAAGTATATTTTCTTCACTCGTCGTCATCATGCTTCCAACAAATAAATAAATGTTGTCTGGTCGGATTCAAATATATACATATGATGTAAGAAAATAAAAGTTTGTGCATTTTAGTTTTTTCTTGTGAATACATGCATCTTCACTTGAAGTAAATAATCATAATAATAATAATAATAATAATGTGGAACAGTAATATAAGTGATTGTGGTTAATCATATAATAACAACTTGCATATACCTACACATACACATGTATAAGCTAGGTGTAAAGAAAAATATTATACGGCAGGATTGGCAATTCTAACGCAGGTAATTAAATGTGAATAGAAGGAATTTACTTCAAACAAATGAAAAGCTCGATAAAGGATTGCAAAGGAACTTTGACTTTCAAGAAGGGTAGGGTAAACCCTTAAAACCTGATCAAGAAAATGAGAATGAAAAGAAAATAAAAGGGGAAGAAAAAAAAAGGTTGGAGCAACATTCGAAAAGAGTATATACTACTGACAATGTGTACAAACGTTGAGCATTTGAGTTGGACAATTTTGACCGAAAACTGTATTCAATGCATGTTAGTTTATGAACACTCCTTACCATATTATTATTATTATAAAGGTTTTATGAAAAGGGTAAGCGTGTATCATCCACTTACTTACCTTGTTTGAATGCATTTCAAGGCTACCCATAAAACTCTTTCTCTGCCAGAGCCAGAATTACAGTATGGATGAAATAATCCGATTGAAATACGCTCATCGGACGTTGATCCATTCTGAAGCGCTTTTCGTTTCCGGATTTTCTAAATTTTACAAAGTAATAACGGAGCATTGTTGAATTTGCATAATGAACGTTTTAGCCACATAGTGAGTTGTATTTTTATTTTCAAACGTGCATAATGCATACGAAATAGTTAATTGCATCGTGGGTAAATCTGGCTGATTTAAATTTTATTGTGAATAATTTACTATTAATAAATACTGAGACCTTTAGTTTACATTTGCTAATAAATAATTGTGGTTGATTAAAAGATTAAATTTTGGAAAATAGTTTTTTTTTGGATTTATGATTGATTATTATGCTCTTTGATTATTAGTGAGGTAAGGCGCCAGTTAATATTACCTGTTTGAGAAAGAGGAAGACAATGCTGAGAGATATGACCCATAAAACTCCAGTAACAAACAGTATAAAGAGAAACATCCCGGATGGAAGAAGCAGCCGATCATTTGTTGCTGGTTATGTGAAAAAAACGAACAGAAAAAAATTGAAGTTTTGTTTGGCGTGTGAGAGAAGAGGCAGGTACGCATAGTCGAGATATATGCTATTAAGTAAGTACCTCAAAGATCTAATTATTTGTAGCTGTCATCAAGAGGCTGGACCATAAAATTGCTTCAAAACTTTCTTGGCGTTTATAAAATTCTGTACGTATAGCAATAATGATTGCAGCAAGCAACACTCTTTTTTCCCGTCTTATCTCATTTTTTCCTGTTTTAAAAGCAAAGTAAAGTACAGATAAATAAGTACCCAAGTGGATAACATGAACTGACCATATATCTATCGAGATTAGAGAGAGAGAGGTCCATCTTTAGAAAATAAGTGAATAGACTATGAACCTGACCTAAGCAGAGTTTATCTTGCCATTTACTACGTAACACGATGAGAGGAAATAATACCTCTGCCTATTCAATAAAAGACATGTGGAGTAAATGGGATTATGCTTTTAGCAGATAGTAGATGAGAGCAGTACAATAAAAATGAAATTGAATATTTCATGCAAGCAAGAAGGAATGATTGACAGGGGGCGTACGAAATCCAATGAAACATAATTTATGATGTTATTATTGCCGTATATAACCAACAACAACAGAGTTGCTTTGCACAAAGGAAACTTTTCAACATCCCGATTCCACTATCATTTACGAATACCGAATACCGATATACATACCTACGCAATTAATTTATTGTGTAAACACTTAATTGATACGTGCCTTTCTTTTCTAGTTAAAGTTCGAATTTAAATATTATTTTGAAAATATAAATTTGGAAAACAACCGACAATCATCTCATTTTTGTTTGACCTCATTATAGATTTTTGTATAAACAGGTACAAGTTATTATGCTTTTAATTAGATCACTTTCCTTTCGTGTACACAAAGGATGCAAATCCTCCAAAAAATATAGTGTACAGTGCCCCATTGGAAATTTGTTTAAATTTTGGAAGATTTGTGTTCGACGCTAAAGTTTAATTTATTAATTAGATAATTCTAATTTTCACAAAAATTGCCCATTGTATTGTCTCTAGAGCTTTTTCCCATAATTTATTGGAAATTTTATGGAGCATACCTTTCACCTTACTTGATTGATTTAAAATGCACAAAAGAGCAAGATGAAAATTGATGTGACTTTCTATACTTTCACTGCTTACTTCTGGAAACAATTAAATACATTAATAATTCCAATAATGTTTTA
Source organism: Sinhomidia bicolor (assembly GCA_027743785.1). NCBI lineage: Eukaryota > Metazoa > Arthropoda > Collembola > Entomobryomorpha > Entomobryidae > Sinhomidia > Sinhomidia bicolor. The sequence goes on along the minus strand of JAHZMT010004820.1, from coordinate 8,555 downwards.
ACCAATATTATGCACAAAATGCAAATTTACCTTTTCACTACACGCACAACAACGGCTGCTGAAACAGTCCATTTAATGCAAACGAAACAGTTTATAATCACCTTCCACCGGTATAAATATATAAAATTGTAAGTATTTCAATTTTTTAAATAAAATAGAACAAGTAAAACTTTAAGATTGAAAAAATAACATAAATATTCACTTTCCCCTTGTACAAATATCTAAATAAAGAACATTTACTGTTTCAAATTTAAGAGTAATAATATTTCTTTAAATTTTTATTGCTTAGAATATATTTTAAAATAAAATGTAATCTTATTTGCCTAGTTAATTTAAGTTTACGTACACATAAATAAACTACATGGTTGAACTTGTGTAGTATTTTACTGAAATAAATAAATAAATACGAGTCTAGTCTTGAAATCATCCGTCACTTATTCACGTATGTACCTTAACACAATTTCCCTTCTTTTTATCCTCTCTTGCGTTAAACACATGATGATGAATTTTGCCGTTTGGAACATACCAAACCGAAAACTTCCGAGGGCCTCCCGAGCTCACTCATCGTCACTGTCAGCTGCATATACATACACCAAAACAAACCAGTGCAACAAATTTCTTTCGCTTAAAACCACTCATGGTAAAAAAAACCCCAATGTTTACTCAATATTTTAAGCACTTCTGATTTGAATCCCTACATAGCTAATTACGAACTTGATCATGTTCAATCAAAATGCAATGAATGTGTACTCTGGCACACTGGAATCGACTACTGAACAAAGACTGAAAGCAACGCATAATTTAACAAGGTAAGAACAAAGACAAAGCAGAAGCGCAAACAATACAAGCATTTTATCAACAGAGAACAAAGTACTTTCACTGACTTGCTTGTTCTGCGCATATGATAATTCTACATAGGTAATATGCATAATATTGGTAGTAATGCTAATGTAGTACCTTAAAATAATTCTAATTCTGTACTAAAATTGTTCTAAATTTATTACTATGAAGAAAAGTATTTAGCAATTAAACTAAATATTCTGAAATAATTGCTAATTTAAATTAAAATGTTCATGAAACGAGAGAAAGCACTGAAGTAGTTTAATTTACTTGGCTAATTAAGTAATTTATAAGGTAGGCGATGAAGTAGAATGGGAAATGAATGGAAGTATGTATTTGATAATTAAAAATTATGTGAAGTCAATAGTTTTATAATTAAATCTCGTTGAATCATTGTTGCTAAGTATTTAATTGCATGAATTTATTCATCTCTGTCGTTCTGAGTTTAATGTACAGTTTATTTGACTTAATTGTGGGTTGGATATTTTTCAAGACCACTATAAAAGCACTGTCGTTTCTAGTTGAACTATAATATAGTTTGGATTTTCGATTGGACCACATCTCTGACATTCAACTCTCACAGGACCTTGCCTTCCAGTTACCGGGACGGTTGTTGCAAACTTGTAACGGATTTCTGAAGTAACGGATTTTTTTTGCTATACCCTGTTTACTATCATCACTAATAGTACATTTTTTAAGTTGACTGCTGATTGTGGAATCTGTGATCATTTAGTTTTGAAATATCAGTGGCGTTCAATTTAAAACAGTCAAAATGGTAAGTTATTATTATTCATTTATAAAATCATTAGTTATTTGCCAGAAGTTTTACAAATCTCAATTTTCAATGTTTAATAATTGATAACTGTTAACTGTTTTAGTCCTTCTTGTTGGGTACAATCAAAAATAAACTTGGAGTTTTACGACAATTCAAGGATATGTCTTTGAGTGAATTAAATTTCTCAAATAACGATTGTAACGATTACGAGTTTGACGAGTTGGACGGTGACGATGACTGTTTTCGTGATGATACTACTCTTTCACACAACTCGAAAAAGGTAAAATAATATGGATGGTTAAATAAATATGGCTCAATTAATTAATAATAACTTGACTTTGAAAGGAATTAACTTTAATCTGTTTTTTCATAGCGAATGCGAGAAGACGAGTATGCTGAGTTTGAGGAATATGACGTGAAACCAAAAATTGAACAGAATTCAGATTGTACGGACCAGTCTTCGGAAGACCTTTCTGTTGATACATTTTTATCTGAAACCAACTTTGACGCCGTTACTGATAAGAAGGTTTTTTCAGAATCTTCTCCTTCGCCAAGGGCCCGCACGCCAGAGTCAGTTTTTGTACACTCACTATTATTCTCAGACAGCGAAGATGAGGCCAACGCTGACGGAGAGAAAAATATGGAGAAAGTTTTACTGGAGTTGGAGGCTATGTATTCTGAAGGTCGAGACATTGTAGTGCGAGCAGATGGATTTATTTCCACTCCTCTTCATGCAATGAAGATGCTTGCAAACAAGGTGCCTGGCGGTATTCCTCGCATCACAACTAGGTACGGAGAAGAGTGCTTCTCTAGACCACTTACGCGAGTGGAATTCAAGTGTAAAGATTTCCACGGTAAGTTTATCTCAATTGTACACAATAATAGGCCAGAGGTGTTAGTAGATATTTATAGTGAAAAAAATTATTTTTTGTGAACAGGTGTCGGGGAATCTTTCAATGAACGAATGGCGGCTCAAATGGCAGCCCTGGATGTGTTAATACGAGCGTTACCTAATACAGATGTCAAGATTGTTCCTTTTGCCTTGTATCCAGGTTGGAGACTAAGCCCTAGAGTCATGCGAGATTTGATGCTGTTCTGTAAAAAGAATGGATTAAAGTGGCCGCGATACATTACCAAGTCTAATATCGAACAACCAGAGAAACCAGTTTGTTTGGTGGAATGCTACATTGACAAACAGTTAATTGCAAGTAGGTCACAGTAACCGGCTTTATTCTTTCAAAGACTTTTATCATGACTAATTTTATTTTAATTGTAATCTAAACTTTTACTTTTTACAGGTGGAGAAAGTGATTTGCCACCTGTTGCTCGTAAATTAGCCGCCCTCCACGCCATAGAAGAACTTACCGGAGAAAAGTATCCATTGGAGCACGTGGCTTATGGCAAAGCCTGTATAACTGTGGAGGAACTTGAAGCGTCTGGCTATTCTGTAGTACCTAATAAAGTAAGTTTCCTTTATTGCATGATTTAAAATGACAACTGCCATAAGATTTTATTTTGATGGTTAAACTTTTTTGACTTTTTTCAGGGTAAACCCGGGTTATTAAAAAAAGGTGCTCAAGGAGCCGCCCGTGCAGCTCGAAGAGTTGGCACTAACAAATTAGACGCTTCACAGCAACGAGTTGTAAAACAAAGAAAGATGGACAACCTAAAGATAACTATCGGGTCAGAAGGTAGAACAGTGGAGTTTCAGTAAGAGAAGGAGCACCGCAGCATATTTCGTCATAATATATTTATATCGTGAAAGTAAACCTCCCGATAATTTTTTGTTCTTTAAATAATACTTGCACAAATGTAGCAAATGATTATTATTTTTGTTTTTTTTATTTAACTAATTTAAAATGCAACTAATTGTATTAACCAATTACACAGCTTAACGTATGATAGCAATAATAATAATAAAGTACGTTTTCTATATATATATCATTACATTGTGTTACATATTGTTCTTTTGCAATAAAGTAGTATAGATAAAACTTATATAGTTTGAAGATACAGACATACAGCATTTTTTGTAATTTATATGGCATGTTTTTGGTAGCAAGCTTGTAACATTTATGTTTGCAAATATTTACTTTTAACCCAAATCATATTTTTCACTTCATCTCTCTCTCTTCGCCATCCAATTTACTGTCAATCCTCGTCCCAAATCATTCTTTTGTTAACAAATAAAGCGCGCTTCTGCTAAAAATCCGTGTTCAATTACAGCACAGTACAATTACATTAATAGCTACTCATAATTTTAATTTATCATTTTTTGGTCTCTAAAGTATGTCACAGGTAATTTTATTTTAGCTGTTTATCTTCCAGATGACGAATACAAGAGTAGTAATACAGTCAACTGCTACATAATATAATTTTCTGATATTATAAGCTTCGTATTTTTTTGTGAATGGCAAAAAACAAGCACCTCTTGTATCACTTTGGTGAGGATTAAAAATTCTTTCTAGTTCCAGATTGTATTGAGATTGCCTTTGTCATTGGTTGAAAAAAAACAAAACATTTTGTTAAAAATTTATACACTGGAAAGTCACAGCAGATTTTTTTTCTTAAAGATTAACTATTATATATGTATATATTTATATATTTATTAATATATATTCTGGAAAGATAAAGTGATTCTAAAGTTGCTATTTTGTCTCTGGAAAGCATTAAGCAATAAACAAAAAAAAACTGCATCTTCCAACTTTTGCTTAATATTACATATATTTATACCTTCAAGTTAAAAACAATTTTACAGAACCTAAAACACCAGTTATTGCAAATAATCTACTTAAACTTGTTTAACCGGACACCAGAACAGACCTATTGTATTTCTTTTAACACACCAACTTAAATGAATAGAATAGACACTCTGCTACTATCAGTATAATGTGTGTAGACTGTGTAGACGACTACTGTAAAAATTAACAGTTTCTAGTTCAGTTTTTACTCATTTCTAATATTACACAAATGACGGCCTTTTTTAAAGTTGTAGAACATAGTAGTAGTAGTAACATATGTATATATTTTATGTATGTATGTATGTTTCTATCATGTATGCAAACCTTTTTCTTTTCACTTAGTAGCTATTACATAGTTATTATTATTAGGTATGTATTTAATTGTATTGATCTTCTTACTGCCAATGTCCGATTGTTATGATTTTGTGTTTCAGATTTTTTCTTTTTTTACATGATTGAAATTGTTGTAAATATTAGCAGCAACTCATGATTTGTGAGAAAAATGCATTTATTCACCAGGCTTTTGCTGGATGGCTGTAATGGAGAGCCTTCGAATGTTGGGCTTGTCGTACTCCTCCATGCTCATTGTTCTCTGACGGTTAAGTTGAGGTGCATCACCTTCTCCGCCAGAAATGGTTCGTTGCCTTTCAACTCCAGGCATTGCAACCGAAGTTAGCAATCCCTGACCTTTGCAGAAGAGCAGGATGCTTTGGGCAACTTTCTCAGGCTAAAAAAAGGATACGAGGAGAAAAATTAGTTGAAATTTAAAAAAATATGTTTAAGATAATAATAAGATGCTTGTGATTTTAGCTTCTGCTCAACATACCGCTTCATTGATAACATCACCGACATCATCAATTTTAAGCAGTTGGGTCTTTTGCTTATCCATCATGGTATGGAGGTTTTGAACAGTTGAACCATAAGATCCCTTTGTTCCAGCAAGAAGCAATGTGTCGATCTTCAAGTTCTTCTCCAACTGTGCAGTGATATCCTTACGACTGAGTTAATAATTCAAATTCAACTCAATTAATTCAAATCATGACACAATAATCATTTCTTGTAAATGCAACTTACTTAAGGAAAGCAGCGACATAACTCTTCAGATTCTTTGCGTTGATAGCAGATCGCAACTTGGCTTGGTAATCCAGAATAGTCTTTTCACGATCCTTCAAGACATCGTCATTCTCAGCTGCCAATTGCTAAACAGCAGAAACGATAATCACAACGTTAATATATAGAAAGCATACTAATCTTACATAGCTTCGGACTATTCTATTTACAAAAAATACGATTTACAACGGTTCTATCAAATTAATGGTTTTTGCATATTAGCCATACTACAGGGTTTGCACATCGAGCTAGAACCAACCGGTACGAAAGGCGTTTCTAATAATAAGTTTGCTTGTAACTTTTTATAAGTTTGAACATGGTATTATTTTTATTGTCATACCCTCCACCGTTATTTAACCGTTGTAAAATGACCATTAGTAACAGGCAGGTGTTTAATTATTTATAATAATAATAATAACAATAATATTTAATGTACGCATACATGACAAAATTATATTATTATTACCCACTGTTGGTATGATAATAATTCAGTGTTAGTAAATTTTAAGGATTTTTAAATGATGCTTATAGAGATAAGCTACATAACTGGGCATCATTGACAATGAAAGTGCATAAATGTAGGAAGTGTAGCTTATCTTTATACACTTTTATACTTGCATTTGCACATTCCAAATTCTTATTTGCAAATTTATTTTGTGTAAGTTTCCATAGTTATGATTGCATATATTTTATCATAGAGATGCTTTTATCATATCATATCAATCATGCTGGCAAAAAATGTGGGCTGACAAAAGGTGAAACAACAGTGTACAAGCTAACGAACAAGTAATAGTTTTGAAAAAAAAGTAGAATAGATAGACAGAATTAGAATAAATAGAATTGTAACGGGTTTCACTGTAAACAACATTTAATAAAGTACCGGAATTGAATTCAAAATTTTAAAACTCTCAGGTAAGAAATTAGCTTTATCTATCACAAATGAAGGGTCATGCTAATTTGCTTAGAAAAAATGAACATTTATCAAAATTTGTCTTATAGCATGCCACACACATTTAAGACGTTTTGACTCATTTTTCAAACCGAACTTTACGAATACGAAGGGATATCAAAGCAGAAGTTAAGGAGCGTAAATATCTCCAAGAAAGTTTCCGCCCAAGTAATTAATGATTTTTTTTTCGTTGAATGTGTTTTTTAAACTGCCACGTGAAAAATCACATGCCAGAAAAACGAAATTATAAATATGTCATATTATTCTTCTTTAAAATGTGAATTGGTGTGGGTGCAAAATGTTAAACCAAACAAATATAAGCATGGTGTTGTTCAAATGTGCACAAAAACTTGATAATATTAATAAGCAATCATTGGGGTTGGAGAGTGAGCAATGTGTGTTAGTAACTTGGGCTGAGATAGTATCAAGTGTAGAAATTTGGATATACAGACAGATATTTGTTGCACAAGGTCTGATTGCAAGCGGGAATAACGGATCGTTATTCAATGGTTTTTTTGTAAAGTATTTTTTGAGATTCTTTTTTAAGGTTAGTTGAGACAGTTTTACACGCGATAGAGAGCATATATAGAGGTAAGTGATTATATAGTTCATGGCGTTAGATAGAGTTTAAGACACATATTTGTTATTGATTAGTGTTGTCATATTATACTATAGATTTTCAAACTTGACCATCTCAAGACAGTTACACATATGGGTAGGTACATTGAAACGAGACGGGTTGAACATAAATCACTGTACAACAAATGAAACAATACGAAAATAACAATATTGCTACACAAGATATACTTTTTTTGCACAAATAATAATAGTGTACATACCAACTCAGCGACAAAAAAATCTAACTATCTACCTACACTCGAGGAGGAGAAGGTGTACAACAAAACTACTTGAAACTAAATATAATATTTCACAAAATTAAAATTTGTTAAAAGGAAATCATTCTTTATCAAAAACATAACAATAATAATAAGTAATTACAAGGTTATTAATTTTTTCTAGATTTTTTTTCGATTTTTAATCAGCTTTCCAAAATTGAATACTTTACCTCTTCAACACGCTTGTAGCACAAGTGGCGGAGAGCGACAAGGAAACATAGTGATAAAAGAGAAGAAGAAATACAGATTTTAAAGATGAATGAAAAAATTGAATACTTTAGAAAAGAATCAATCAGTTTAGATAGATTTTCAATCAATATAATGATAATAATAGTAATAGTAATGTTAAGTCCCAATCCTTTAGAATGCGTGTAAAGTAAAGAATAATAATAATAAAAGGTAGATAGTCTGTAAATAGGTAAATACGTTTCACATGATTGCTGAAATATAAAAAAATTGCTTTCCTACAATTGCATCGAATTTGCATCTGAAACAATTTAATTGTTGCTGAACTACCATGTAACTGCTGACGACGACACAAACAATGATGGACAAACAATGGTACCCTTCCACTGTAAACTTTTTGACAAAACGTGTTGTTGTGGTGACAAGATGTTGTCAATGACAAAAAATACGTTTTTCTTCAAAACAATCGTAACGAACATGCCAATGGAAGTATTATTATATGTATATATGTATATACTGTTTGGATGTATGTAGGCATGTAGTAGTAATTTAATTATATTATGTTATTGTCCGTTGCGCTTGTTGTCAAACGTATTGCAGAATTGCGAACACATCAATTAAAATCAAACAGTGAGATATAGAACGGCGCATTGGTGCGTTAACAAAAAGCTTTGTTGTGGTGGTGTGTGAAATACATACATGGAGTAGAATGTCATTATATTGGCAACATTGAAATGGAATATTATATAGACCAAATGACATTGTTATTATAACAGTATCCTTTGTGCGTTTCCATTGAAAATGTTGAATTATATTGGTGTACAAAACAATCAAAAGCATTTTGATTCTAGTGGACAGAGCAAGTACGGAATCATACGCTTGTGAATAGAATATGGTCCTCAAAATTTGAAAAAAATATATACGTAGCTACATGGGTATATATATTTAGCACTTGACTAAAACCAATCATAAAGAGAAAACTGACTTATTTGTCTGTCCATTTTATGATGTCTAAAAGTGCTTCAAAAATGCTGGCAAATTCATAAGTATTTTTTAAA
>JAHZMT010004819.1:0-13460 GCA_027743785.1 Sinhomidia bicolor | reverse complement strand
TAAATGGAAGAAGGTTTGGGCCAAAATTTTTGAAATCTTGAAAGGACATGTCTTATCTATTTACATTGTAGATCGTTGGCTGCTGCTGTCAAGTGGCCTGAGGCTGAGGCTACATATACGCTGCTGCTGCTGCTGTACAAGTTCTCAAATGGGGTATAATAATTAACACGGCATTAGCACCGCGTCAATTGAACCCAGGCTGCAGTTACACGGCTGCCGTCTGTTCATCATTACTCCTTTCTTTTAACTTAAATAAATGGTGAAAATGGAGTGGGGTGAACGGAGAGAACATAACTTATTGTTATATGTTTGGAGGGACACGGTGGAAGAAATAAGATGATGTATGATGTACTGTTGACCTGACCTGGTCACCTTTTTCTCTGTCTGTCATTAGTTTACCCTATTTGTAGTTGAATGAAAGGAGGAGGAGGAGAAGGAGGAGGAGAAGAAGAAGAAAAATCTATTAAGCTTACCTTTGTAGTACATTTCTCTGTGCATGGTTGCCTTGCAGTGAGAGCTCTGGAAAGTAAACAAAAGAAAAAAATAAATACAAGTTTAGCGTCATTATTCAAACTGCTGCTGCTGACGACTGACGTAAAGGTCAGTGCTCACTTTTGACACGAGCATCATTTAACAATAATAATAATAATAACACAACATCATTTGTCACTTGGCAGTTCTCTTTTTCTTGGACACCTTTTGTCACTTGAGCAGAGCGTATACCCATCTATCTTGCCCTAATACCCCTCAAATAAATTATCTTGACACTTTGTCTGCTTTACTTTTTTTATCATTATCATCAACATCGCCACCACCATCAAACTGAAAACAATTCACACACCAACAGCTCAACTATCAACAATGGATGAATAAGTTTTTTTTCACAGTAGCGCATTCAAGCTGAGTGATCCTCCACAAAAGGAAGAGCAATGGAGGAAAAGGAATGTGTTTGTGCTTGCTTCAGAGAGAGAGAGAGAGACGCCGTTTGTAGCCCCAAGCCAAAAAATTTGTGAGAGGTGATGGGTGACGACGCCATTCTAATGGCGTATTCTCATATGTGTATGTTGCTCAGTATATTTTAACGGCAGTGTGAGAACCAAACTGTTTTCCCTTTTTTTGTTTAGAAAAATGTATTTCCAAGGGAAAACTGGGGAAAAACAGAGAGAGAGAGAGCATGTTATTATTATTACTGTTATTAAGGCACGGCATGCAGAGGAAGAGTTAGGCGAGGAAAGAGGGCAAAGTAGAGTAAAAATAAACCACGTAGACATAACAAAATTGTCATTTCCCTTTCTGAAAATTGAACAGCTTTTTTTTGCTGCCATGCCATGCCACTACTATGCTTCTGGCTATTTCTCACCTGCACAAATTCCCACATTACATGCAAACTATTCATTTTTCTTTTCTTTTTCTATTCTCAAAATGGATGACTGGATAGATGGATGAAAGAAAGGAATAACGGCAGCAGAAGAAGAAAAAAAATGCCCTTTTAAAGCATACCTACTACTACTACTACTTCTACTACCACTGTTCATGATCAACTTGCAATTTGGCACACAACTTTCACCACTACCACCATATTCACCCAACCAAGCCAAGTAAGTAACGAACCAAAAAAAAAACATGATCGCTCGTACTCACACAATCAGTCAGTCAAAAGGTATAATACGGCCGTGGGCAATGTTACGGAAAATTGTAAACACTTTTATTTTTCCTAGACCGGCCAAGTTGAAAGGAGGGGTGGGATGTAGAAAATGATGATGATGATGATGATGATCTTGATGATTCAGCAAATCCAATAATGAAAAGAATAACGGCAGTAGCAGTTTCAATTTGCCCTTTTTTTCTCAAAGCCGCACCACCACCCTCACCAGCAGCAGCAGCAGTTCAAGGACAGTACAAAAGGCAGAAGGGAAGGAGAAGAATAGATGGCCCTATTATTAGTCTATATCATCTTGTTAGTGCTGTTTTATTTTTCTTGTTGAAAACAACTGTCGTCACTGTCATCATCATCATCATCGTCGTCGTCGTCGAAATAATCTCTGAAGGAATTAGCGTAAAAATAAATTTTATTTTTCCTTTTCCTTTCTGTTTAAATACTTGACTAGACACTGAGAGGGTGGTGGGTGGTGCGGTGGAAGGTGAACAGTGTAGTAGTATGATCTTCTGACTCTTCCGTGTCTCCAGCTCATCACCATCATCATGATCATCGTCGTGAGGAGGAACAGGATCCCACTTTTTTTAAAAAAAGTGAAAGTGCTTCTGTCCACTGATTACACTGCACGACTGTATGTTAAACAAAAGTAAATGACCTGAGACCCATGTTGTTTTGCACACACAGCCAGCTAGAGAGCTAGAGAAAAAACGCACGCGAGCTAGCTATAATAACAGGCATATCAGCAGGATCATCAAGGGACAATGACATTATCATCATCATCATCATCATGATTCTCATGATAATCAGTAGTATTAGCAGCAGATAACCTGGTCGAACCAAACAAAGGAAAAACTCCCGTGCAATTTGTTATTCTCTTGTTGCTTGCTGCTGCATGCATTTTCATTAAATCGTAGGACCACTGTCATCATCATCACCATGATCAGTTTTTTTTCTGGACAAACTTACACACCAAACGAGCTGTCACGCTGCTTCCACTCAACTTCTTTGTTGATCCTTCACAAAAACGTATAGAAAGCTAATGTTATATTTCTCAGCGAACTAGGTTGCCTGTGTTGTGGATGGATGATGATGATGATGATGGGAGCAAGTTGCCAATGACAATAAAAATGAAGAGGGGGAAAATGCGTACACGGACCATCCGGCACACAAAGAACAAAAAGAAGAGACTAGTCACAGTGAGTCGACCACCAAACAAACAGCATGTGAAAAAAATATTATATTATTATAGCTGGCAAGCAACATATAGCAGCAGCACTCCAATGATGATGATGCTGATGCTGATGGTATTTATATGGATGCTCTTCGTCTTCTATTTTATTTTACTTTGGCTCGTTTATTTCTTCAGTTTCAGTTCCACTCCACACCACCGCCAACACCACCACCGCCAACATCAGTTTTATTTTTACCTATGCTGCTGCTGCTGCTGCTGGTGTGCTCCTTCTGCCTAATCTCAAGTTCTCCTCAAGTAAGGGGAAAAAGTTTCATTTCATTGTTCATGGTAATTGTAATACTTTTCGACAAATGTCATTGCCTTTTTCCGTGCCTTTAGCCAACTTAACCGACCTTTTCTCCATTTTTCCTCTCTGCTGACTCCACTACTGCAAATTATTGAGCGGAACGTATAAAACTGGAGGAAACGAAATAATAATAATAATAATGGTAAGTTGCTCTTCTTCGCCTGCCACATTATCTCACGTCACCTATTGCTTGTTGCTTTCTCTACAAGTTTATAAGAGCATCATGCTCATCATCATCATCATCGTCGTCGTCGTCGTCATCTGCTTTTAAAATCTTTCAACAAATAAAAAAGTTTCAAAAAAAAAACTTTTTTTTTCTTCCCCAAATACTCTGTTGTCAGTAATTGCTACTTTTCTAAAACAAATACTTATTATTTGCTGTACAGGTCTCATTGTCTACAAACAACAAAGTCATTAAGTACTTGATCCTATTAGCGTTTCAGCATTCTCACAGTACCCCAACAATGTACACTCATTTTTTTGTCATGATACTTTTTTCCTAGCGAAGCAATGCAACTTGATCAAGATGGATTGTTGCAGTTTTTATGTAATTCACCTTTATCAACAACTAAATATAAACACTACTATTTCATTTCAGTTTTGTTTGGGTGCTGGTTGTTCTTGAAATAAAAAAAAATACGATGATGCATTTCATTTCATCTTCCAGTTTCCACGGTCGGTCGGTTTCCTGCTGTTTTCTATGCACATTTATTTTTTTTACCTTGCTTTAGAATGATGATGATGATGCGATGATGCAGTGACCGTGTATCTTGTACTTTTTCTTTTAACTGCTCATATATATATATATCCTTTTTTTCATTTCATTCTTTTTTTTCGTTGCTGCTGCTAACAGCAACACCATCCATTTCTGGATTCATCCATCCCATCCATCTTACTTTTTTTTCCCTGAGTGAGTGAGTACAAGAAAAAGTGGGCGAACAGACATCAACAAACAAGTTAAAGCCGTCCATCCATCTATCCTCCCAAAAAAAGCAGAAAAAAAACTCTCGAGAAAATAACAAATGTCTCGGATAAAAGAAAACCGATACCTTCACCGAATATTTGGTTTCCCTTGCTGCCATGAATACATACATATATCACTTTTTCCTCAGGGAAACAGGAATATTTGCTCTTGCAAAGTAAAAAAAATGCAGCAAGCAGAAGAATTTTATATAGAGATGGGCTACCTAAAAAAATGTGTATCTGCATAGTAGTATTTTTTTGGATGGCAGTGGTTTGGTGTGTGTGGCGTGGCGTGGCATTGCGGCGTGGTGGACGGACGGACAAGATCTTGCAAGTCAGTTTCCTTGGGATCAAAGATCACTTTGTCCCCGCATTACATAATAATATATATTTCCAATGTCTCCCTTTTAGCTCGAAAGTCCAGAAAAAAAGAAAGAATTTTTTTGCCTCTTCTTCTCTTCTCTTTCTCCTGTCCTGTATCTGTCCATTTCACTTAAAATCTTAACTCTCTTCAGAGGGAACGGGTGGGACGGGAAGGGAGAGAACAGAGAGAAAAATGGTATAATCCACAGATATCCATCTGGCCCTGTCTCCAATGTGACGATAATGGGAAGGGACAAGAGGAATGCGGCGATGGAGAGTGGGAGGAAATAGCACGTCCGACACCTGTCCACTCTCCTTGTGTGTGCGGTGGTGGTGGTGGTCGACGAGTGGAATCAAGATCACGGGAAAATACATAGATAGTTAGGTAGGTAGATGCCTACGTATATAAATATTTTGTGAAGTGTGCATAAGCAACAAACACACAGGTGAAAGGAATACGGAGGAAAAAGAAGAGTAGTGAATTGAATTGAAAGATGTATCACTTTCTGCTTATTTAAAGCTCACCTTCTGGGAAAAAGAGTGGATTTGCTGGGAAGAGAAAGGAGAGAAAAGGGAAGAAGAGAAAAAGACGACATGCACTCCCCATCTTACATTTCTTTTTTTAATACAAAAAGAAAACATCTTTTTCTGCTGCTGTTTTTTTGTTCTTCGTCTTTTTTAACACATTTTTTATTCTCGTTCAAAATGCTTTCTTTCACTTGATCTGTCACACATACTTCTTTATATGGAAAAAAGCGGATTTTTTACTGCACTTATATAAAGACGGAAATGGAAATTGAATTATAAGCATATGTATTTCTTTCTCTCTCTCTCTCTCTTCGTCTTTGCTGATCCACAGAGAAAGTGAATCCATTAAAAAAGAAAGTGTACAACGTGAGTTTATTATTACAAGGGTAAAAATGGGGATAAAATCCTTGGCTGCATGCATACTGCATATTATACGATTAAACATGAAAGGGATGTGTGTTGAATGGGAAGATTAATGAATGGAAAATGGAGTGGTTTCAGAGAGAGAGAGAGAAAAAAAGTTGGCAGATAGTACTACTCTAAGATTGATTGTATATTGGAGCAGATATTGGAATTGTGGCGATGGGGATGATGATAACGATAATGGCAATGACAATGAAGATGATGTTGATGGCAAAGTAGATCAAATGTAAAGAGTAGATGATTATAAAGGATGAAATGGATGTAATAATATCTTCCAAAATGATTCTGATGAGAAAAGTTCATTTTTTTTGAATGGTCGAAAAAAATGGAGAATTTTTACTTTCTCTGGAAAGTGCGGACAGACATCTCATTTGCAGTAACGCTTCCACTGGCAATTTTTTTCTCTCTGTAATTGCCCAACTTTCTCCGAAGCATCATCACCTCAGCTAAAATATTAGTGTTATTAAAGTTTTGGCAGTAGTCGAGTACTAGCAGTAAATGGGTTGTGTTTTGGAGACTACTGGGAGAAAAATTACCTTTTCTGACAAACGCTGCACCTGAGCACTTTGCCCTAGAAAATAGGTAGCAAATTAGCAAAAAATAAGTACATAATCTCATACTCATAATTAGCCGTCATTTTTAGATTTAAAAAAATAATAATTTAACGTTTAAACAGTTTTTTTCTCTCAACTTACCGCTAAACGTAATTTTACTTAGCTGATCAGTCAATAGCCGCAACTCTGGATTGGATAGGTCTCCAACCTTGCAAAAAAATAAATAAAACAGAGCGATAATTTATTTAGCCTTCTTTTTTCTCTGAAAACTTTTCGTTTACAATATCACTCCTGTCATGTCAAATACGCCGCATGGCCCGCTTGCTCCATTTCTCATTCTTTTCTTCCCACAAACAAGCAGACCAATTTATTATGCAAAAATGTGCTCCGCTCTCTGGTCACCTGTCCTGTCTCATTTTTTTTTTTGCGCAATTTGCATTTTCACGCATTTCACACCGCAAAACTTTGGTGCTGCTGCCACCACGCTGGAGTATTATTGTAAACAAACTAATACGACACGCAACTCACTATTTTTTTAAGCAGCTACACGCCAATACTATTTACTGGCACATTGGCAAAACATGTCACTAATATTATTATTATTATTATTATTACTCCTACTATTAACCTCCTCTCTGTTTGCTCTCTCCCCACATTACATCCAATCTTGCCAAATATTTATGACTGCATGTCACTTTCCTTTCTTGATTTTACCAACAAAACTTGTTATTATCCTTATTATTATTAGTAGTAGAAGTGATAGTAGTATATATTTTCCACTGCACGCACTCATAAAAAGCAAGCCAGCCAACAGCACTGAAGTGGAAGCGTCTACCACCCTTCCGTATTTTTCTTCCACCTTGCCATTGCCAGCAGAACCACCACCACCATCACTACCGGCGACAATGAATGGGGTGGAGTAGTCGAGTGGAGTTTGAAAGGCGAGCACATAAATTTGTTTGTTTGCTTCTAGTCACGCTATATGCTAAGACAGGCTTGCATGCATGCATGCAAGCATGCACCACCACCACTTTTCAAATAACTTTGTGTACTAAATGATAACAACATTTCATAAGTAATCCAACCCGACGCCTTATCCTCCTTGCAACTAACAACTGCTGCAACAGCAAAAGAAAAAGGTGGATGAATGCAGTCAGGTAAATAATAATAATAATTGTGCTTACATTACTTTTGTAATTCGCTTGTCCCAGAGACTTGATTGTGTCCGATGGCTGACTGACAGCGACACGTGCCAATAATTGGGTTCTCTGTGTCCAACAAATCAATGTGTGCGCAAATAGTATAGTAATCGGGATACTATTAATAGTAGTATTTTTTTTGCCTGTCCTTGTATTCTAATAAAAAGTAATTGCAAACTACATTCGCCAATTGTGTAAAATATTCCAACGGTATAGTACAGTTCTCCTCAGTTGGTGGTGGTGGACTATTGATTACACTTCACTGGGAGGACACACGCTAAGGAAAAACACTTAACCGAGTTGCCAAACAAATGAGCTCTAATAGCAAGTATTATTTATAGGGTATATACGCGGCAGCTTTCAATTCCAATTCTTGGAGCATTTTACTCAACTCTTGTTTAGAATTAGCGTAATGATGATCTGTAGCAGGGCGAGCAAGTGTGCTGGAGTTGAAATGATGCGCGCTTTGCAAAAAAAAATGATTACATTTGCATGATTTTAAAATTTTACTGGTTTGTAATGTATGCAGCTTTTATGAGTTTTTCCGCTTACAAATCGTCGTCTTGACTACTAATAGCTACTACCAACTAATAAGAGCGGTAGAAGTCGTTTGAGTGCAAACGCTCATTTTGTATTTTGTACTAAATAACAAGAGGCACGGAACAATCTCCTTCATGCCTAAAATCTGAAAACGACCGGTGTGTCCAGCCGCCAGTCCGGTTGTTCGTGTAAGACATGACGACACATTAAATCAAGTTATCAGAAATTTTTAAAACCAGTTATTACGTAATTTTTGTAAATAGTCGCACAGAACATGTGAAATTAATAACCAATCATGGTTTTTGCTCTGGACAATGATGATTGCTTGCAGCAGTCCTTGTTTATAACTGTTATAAATATTATTGTTGTTCTTGTTTGCTAGTTTCAAGCATATTGGGCTTTTCTTTATAATGTGAGTTGTGTCACCTTGACAAATTATGCATGCTCAAGAGAAAAATTGAGTTTGAGAAAAAATGTCTAGTTTATTTAAATCGTCATTAAACTAAGTGCTTCTACTGATTAGCAACAAAGTTCTGGAGCAGAAACGCTTGTTATTATTATTATTATTTACAGTCTTTTACTTTATATTCCTTAATTATCACACGTCATCAAAGAAATAATTAACATAAATTATAGCTAGCAATGTAACACATCCGAAAGTTTCTAAAAAAAATATAGGTATATATTCTTTGAAAAAGGAAATGTAAACAAGTTTTTAGCGTCTCTTTCATCCTCACTCTCTACCTGTACTCCTTCTTCATAACTCACAGAGGTAAGCAAATACAAGAAATGAGCGGGCATCAACACTGCTCTACTATCTTTTTGTTTGACTTTCTACTTTTGATCTTCGCATCATTATCATCTCACAAAAATATTATGCACACGTACATACATAATTGCTTGCCGCGCATTAGTGTATATTTTTGTCATCTTTAATTGTCAGATGGAGAGAGAGAGAGAGAGAGAGCGCTAAATAGATACAAGTTGTAGTTTGCAAAGCAGCACACTAGTTAAATTAGGCAATCTTTACGTTTTGCATAACTGAATACCCTAATTACAGCTAAGTAAAAGCAGCAATTAGAAAACTAAAGCCCTCTTGTAATAATAATAATAATAATAATAACAAGTCAAACGAAATTAATAATAGCTGGAAAGACTGGAAACAGTGGAAGCTTTTTGAGGAATGAAAAGTTGCGCAGAAAATTTCTGAAAATAATTTTTCTCTGTAGGCTCACGGGAATCTATTTCTTGGCATTGTAAACCATAAAGCCATTCCGCACAGGAAGTTGTAACAAAGTCGTTGTTCTAGTTTTCACTTAGATATTTATAAACTGTGGCAATGATCACCACGACGACGACGTTGTATTTTTCTTGCATAAGAAAGCAGGCAAGCCAGCATACAAATTTAGTGGATAGTAGAAACGGAGAAGAGCCCATATAAAAATACACACAGCCAAGTCGTCACTACAGCGAAAGGAGAAATAAACACGTTACATATTTTTCCCTTCTGTTTTTCACATCATCATCATGATCATAATAGTCATGCATATACCGTCCGTGTATGCACATTCAGCGTTGTTGTTACATAATGAGAAAAGTCAAGTGTATGTAAACGAGAGAGAGAGAGAGAAAGAGAGAGAGAAAAAAAGCAGGAGGGAATTTCCCTGGAGAAAATACACTTTTCTTTCTTTTCCCTTCTTTCTTTCTCTCTTTTTTCTCCTTCTCTGTCCGTCCTCATGTGTACGCAAGGGGAAACAAAAAACAAGTTTTCTTTCAGAGAAGAAGCCCACCACCGCGGTACAGTTTTGCTAAAAGCAAAAAGAAAGAAAGAAAGAAAGGAAAAATGTAAACTGTACAAAAATATCCAACGGTATTTTTTTTCTCTCTTTGGGAATGTGGCGGGGAGTGAGTTAGTCAGTAGAAATGGTAGGGAGGGATAAGATGACAAGAAACGGCAAGGTAAAGCCTTTCCGTTTTTTTCTTCTTCTTTCTTTCTTTTTTTTCTCTTGCTATATATTTTTTGATGAATAGCAAAGAATAAACGTGGGCTCAGAAAGAAAGAGAGAGAGAGAGAAAGAGATGGTATGTCGGGATGATGAAGAAAGAAGGGAAAAGAAAGAAACATGTGTTTAGTGTTTAACTAGCAACGTCGTAAATCAATTACCGTGAGGACAGTTGCTTCTCATTTTTTTCCCTGCTGCTGCTGCTTCTCTTCTTCTTCTTCTGCGTCTACCTTGTGGAAACAAAATGTGTGTAAGCAAGCAAGACTAGAAGACAGCCATTTGTACAATAATAATATCTGCTGCAGCTTTGTCTGTTGGTGGAGATGAGATGTTCATAGCCGGTTTGGTGGTCTTGTATGATGAGGATAAAGACGTGAAAATCAAGTATCAAGTTAACCATCACTGCCAAAACCAACCAACCAACCAACACCACAACATTTGATACAGTTACTCTGTTAGCAGCGGTGAAAGTAAAAGAGAGGAGGAAGCAGAGAGAGGTAGATAGGTAAATAAATAAAAATGAGAACAAATGTGAGACAAGTTTATTAAAAGAAGAAGAGGAGGAAGAGCATGACGAGCGAGGAGAAGAGAACAGATGGAGGGAGAGAGAGAGAGAGAAAGAAGAGAACATTAGTTTAGGTGGTGAGTCAGCGAGTTTGTCCATGTGTCTAGTAAACCTACCTATATGGCATACATGCTAGCGGAGGTAAACAATAATTAATAATTATAAGCAAATGTTAATAATAATAATAGTAATGGGTAGTATTTGCTAGAACTACTGGATTGTGGGAATACTATATATTTTTTTTGTTCAAATGCTTTACGGCGGTTTCCTTACTAACATTTTTGGCATGGTTTTTTTTCAGAGTGAAGAGAAAAAAAATGAAAATGTTTTTTTTTGTACATAACTTTATTTACACGGTAAAGCTTGAATAAATCTCAAACAACATAAAATGCGGACGTGGGATGAGTGAGCAGAAATAAAACGCAGCTTTAATTTTTTTCCTCTTTTCTTTGTGAAAATCAAATATTTTTCTACTTTAGGACAGAGAAACAAGTAATCTCAAAAGCTTTTTAGTGTGCTGATATTTATTTATTTTGCAATTTGTGGTCGAGCAAATCCATCGAGTAATATATTATCGGAGCTAAGCCTTTAACCACATTACGACACAACTACAAATATATATAATACGGGGTTAATATTATAGCATCAGCTTATTTGTTTATGCTTGTTATTATTTTCTTGTCTCGGCCTTCCCACAACTGCTGTACAGGGATGATATCAGTAGTGTCATCACGCCGACACCATGACATCCTTGCTGCTGCTTTACTGCGGCGGATGAAAATGATAAGAAAAAAAATAACTACAAAAAACCCTTCAATCCAAATAGAAAAAGTTGCGAAAGCAAAGTAGTTAAATAAGAAACAAAATAAAGTACGTTAAAAAAATTAGCCAATAAATCAAAATACTTCAGTCACTTTTCCTTGTCCAGACGTTATAACAAACCCATTTTCAAAAAACCGCCATTTTCTAAAAAAATTTAAAGTCTGTGTTTATACTCATCTCACTCGTAAGGAAAGAACTATAATAAAACAAGTGCCGCATGTGTATGCTACTTTGAAAATAAAATTTTATTTTTATTAATATTTTCTATGGTTACCGTTGCCGTATTGCATTGGTGAAAGAAGAAGTCTAACAGCTCAAATAGTGTCTCCGATATATCGAGTTCACAAACAGACAGACAGAAACATTCGCTTGAGGTAGCTGAAAGGCTTTCGTTACTGAATGCATGGAATGCGGGCTGAGGGGAAGCTTTTAAGTGGAAAATAAAGAAAAGAGAGAGGGAGATGAGAGGGATGAAGGAAATGCTATTAATATGCTAATTAAGAGTCGTCATGTAACTACTGCTGCTGTTCCCGCTGCTTCATGTAGACAGTATGTATAATGTGACCTTAAGGCGTCCCACAGAACAGCAGCAGCAAAGTACATTACCATTTTTTTTACTGTAGCAGCAGCAGCAAAGCAACCAGCCAACTAACCAAAAGGAGCGAGGACGGCGACCAAGACGGCAACGACGACGACGACGATGGTGGTCGTCATGTCAAAAAATACGACACACACGGCAGTAGTAATGCCATATTACCGTACTATTATTACATGCTATATCTCTCTGCAACGTATCATTAGGTAAGGCATTTTTTAAGCGGTGAAAGCGGAGTAGTAGTAGCCGATGGTGGTTCTAAAAAAATGTATACCTATACACTTTTATTCCCCTCTTCAGTTTCATGAACGCGTTGTCGTCGCATTTTTTTTTCTCCATAATCATCTTCTTTTTTTCCTTATTTGTTGAACAAACAGGCCCTACCACTACTGCGATGCGACTCAATTGCGTTTTAATAATTTAGTTGGGAAACCCAACAGCAGCAGCAGTGGCAGTGGAACGGACGCATTTAAAGTCGCGTAGAGAATTGTACAATGCAACGTAATGCATCATCATCGCAACACAATACGTGGAAAAAAATTTAGCGGCTGCGTGTACAATGAATGATGATGCATCTTAAAAGTTGAAAGCCAAGAAGCTCTACATAATAGGTAGCTTGCGACAAAGCATTTTATGTTCCACCTTTTTTTAAAAAAATGTAAAAAGGAAAGTGAGTGTGGTCGTGGTAGTGCTGCTGATGCTCTCTTTTATTTCTGCTGTCTTGCAATTAATAACATCTTTACGGCTTGTGCACTTTTTCCCAACATTTTATTTAATTATAAAAATGCAGCCACGAGAAGAAGAGAAGGAGAATGAGTGGCGGAGGAGGAGGTAAAAGTGGTTAATTAATAAGAGCATAAAATTACACATTCTCCAAAAAAAACAGTGGAGAATTTGAAGATGAAAAGGAAAACGTATACAGCATGACAGGGCATAGCGCATGTAATATGAGAGATGTTTTGTGAGTGCGGAGTGAGTGACTGCAGAAGATTAAATAAATTAAGCCAGTAGTGCTATTTGAATTACCAGCATTAATATTATTATTATTATTATTATTTGAAACGGCACACGAAAATGGATGTGGAGGAATGTGCATGTACATTTTAATTATGGAATAGCGCACATGAGAAAAAAGGATGTGTGTTTTCGCTTACCTGGAGTAAAACAGAGATGGCGACAATCCCGTGGGAACGGTACACGGCCTCGCTAAAGTTGCTGTAGAGTTGCGAGTTGAAGCCGAACATTTGTAGCTGAAGAAGAAGAAGAAGAAGAAGAAAAAGAAAAAAACACACATTATTATGTTATATAAGCTATTTTCATGATTAGCAAAGTATTTCAATATTAGAATGTTGCCATGGCAGCACGAAAATACATATTATACGCCATTGTTGTGCAACTTTGAGTGGAGGAAAAACAGCTAACACTGGAGCTCTGATTATACTCTACTCGCTATACTTTCTCATCCCGTCTTCTGTTTCTATTATTTCCTTTTATTATTATTATTATTATTGTTGTTGTTGTTGTTATAAAGTGAAAGTTGACAATGGATGGAGCATGAAAGTTATTTATTTTTGGCAAGAGCAGGTGACATATGACCCAAGAAATATTTATGGAACATTTCATTGTTGTTGTTACTATGCCCCTGCTTGCTTGCTGGCTGGCTGCCTTTTTCCAACGCATTTGTTTATTTTTTTTGTCGTTGTTGCCGTC
>JAHZMT010004818.1:0-15003 GCA_027743785.1 Sinhomidia bicolor | reverse complement strand
TTTAATGCCAGTTTATTTTTCAGCGGGACCCGGCTACGGTAAATGATAACAAAAATTAATGCTTGTCAACGACGAAAATTTTTTGATTTTTAAATATTTTTATCATATGTAATTTAGGTTACAGTGAATATCAGTGGAGTGCATTTTCTGGAATACAAGTATTGATTGACAAAGCTTTAATAAAAAGGTTTACAAATGAGGAACCAAAGTATAATGTAAATAAGATTTTATAATATAACGTGTTATTGTTATATGATCGCATATATGTATTTTATATAGAATGTCATTCTTACAAACTTTGTATAGATAAGCTCACAAGCATTTCCCTACCCAGAGTACAAATCTTTTGATATTGCCGACTTGTACAACATCTTTCTTCCAATTTTCATTGTCACTGGATTTATATTTGTCGTTCCATCTATTGTTCGCGGTGTTGTATCTGAAAAAGAAACTGGGATAAAGGTTAGTTAATGATTTTTTAAAGATTCTGTCCAATGCCCTTCCTTCATTACTTCATAATGGACTTTTTTGTTTAGGAACTGATGAAAATGTCGGGCCTTCCAGAGTGGATGCATTGGTTTGGTTGGATGCTCAATTCGCTAATGATTTTAGTAATTGGAGTAACCGTTATTACTGTGGTACTGTTTATACCATTCAACTCTGAAACTGGAGCAGTGTTTCAACACAGTGATCCGACATTACTGTGGGTTATTTTGCTTGTGTATGCGATTTGGGCTACAACGTACTGCTTTACAGTGTCTGCATTTTTTGAAAGGCGTTAGTTTCACCTGGATTTCTATTAATAACTATTCCAAAATATAAAATTACGTTTATCTTTATAAAAGTAGTTAACTTTTTACTTTAATTTCATTGCTTTGCACAATAGCCACACTTGGAACAACTGCAGGTATTGTTATTTGGCTTATTTCCTTTTACGGACTGGGTTTAGCCATGGAAGAGGGGTATGGAGATAACTTTTCTCTGGGCGTTAAATTAATTTTTTGCCTGTTCCCTAACGTTGGAATGCATTTGTCTCTAAAGGCCTACTGTTCATTTGAAGCTGCTGGTAATTTGACTGTGGATACAGTTAAAATATATAATGTACACATCTTACATATATTTATTTCGTTTAATCCATTCATTTTGTTGTATAGAAAAAGGGGCGAAATGGGGAAATATGGGGGATACACTTACTGCTGCAAGCTCAATGACCCTCCTCTACCCGTTTCTCATGATGATTGCGTCAATAATTTTGAATATGATTATTTGTCTGTACGTTGAAGCTGTTTTGCCAAAAAAGTATGGAGTCAGAAAGCCCCTATATTTTATTTTTCAGGTAACCCATTAAATGTTATGGTATGATTATGTATGCTACAATTTTTTCAATTGCATATTCAAAAGGAACTTTAAATATAATAATATAATATAATACTTTAAATAAGACATCACGTTTAGCTTAGAAGCGAAATTTTGTCTTAATTTTAAAAGTTAAGCTGATAAGTACGTCAAGTAGTAGAAAAAAGGAAAACTAACAAACAATATTACCGTCTTACAGCCATCTGAATGGGGATTCGGTCGAAAGTCAGCACAAGAGAATTTAACTCGTAAAGAACAACTTGGGCCCAATAATGGTAAACCTGGATTTGAGGATGAAACAAGTGCAAACGAAGCTGGTGTTGAGATAGTAAAACTACGTAAAGAATTTGGGCAAGGCAAAGTTGCAGTGAATGATATATCAGTCAATATTTTTAAAGGACAAATTTTTTGTTTACTGGGAGAAAACGTATGAACCCCTTTTTCATTAGATTTTTAAAAAATGAAATGAATGGTAATACATGAAAATTTTAAATGTTTTAATTGGCAATTTTGTCGTAGGGAGCAGGAAAGACTACGACAATGTCTATGCTCACGGGTAAGTATGCTAGTATTTTCATTCATTTATGAAGTCTCCTGATGTTCTAAACACCATTTATGAATAACGTATTTCTTTGTAAAGGTCTTTTTGCACCAACAAGTGGCACAGCTTCTTCAAAGAAAGCAGAGGCGGATGCTA
This sequence comes from Sinhomidia bicolor, assembly GCA_027743785.1. Lineage (NCBI taxonomy): Eukaryota > Metazoa > Arthropoda > Collembola > Entomobryomorpha > Entomobryidae > Sinhomidia > Sinhomidia bicolor. The sequence goes on along the minus strand of JAHZMT010004818.1, from coordinate 12,950 downwards.
TAGATTTATTAGAGGTACTACAAATTCCGGAAAAGAAAAATGTTCTTGGAGTGAGCCTCTCTGGCGGTCAAAAGCGCAGACTCTCTTTGGGATGCTCAATAATTGGAGGTTCCAAGGTACTATTTGGTTTTAATCACTTACTGCATGTACAAACAATGCAGACACATCATTTAAAATATAGGCATATTTAATACTCACAACTTTATTCCTACTAGGTTGTTTTTCTAGATGAACCGACTAGGTAGGTGCAAACTTTGCTTTAAACATGCAAACGAACAATAAATTATTTTTAAACGCTGAAGCGCATAGTAGTCATTTCTGTACATTTATAATTTTAAAGCGGAATGGACCCCGAAGCTAGACGTGCTATTTGGGATATTCTTTTGGTAGGTTTATTTGCAAATTCAATCTTAGAAAAACAAAAGTGGTTGAATGATTGATAAAATGATATACTTTTTTTAGCGCATTCGAGATGACCGTATCATTGTTCTGACCACCCATTTTATGGAGGAGGTATACATTTTTTCATACTATTTGTCAGTTAGATCATAACAAAGAAATTTTTAAATGAATTTTCCTATTAAATTCAGGCTGATGTACTGGGTGATCGTATTGCCATTATGGCATCTGGAATGTTACAATGCTGTGGCAGCCCAAATTACCTGAAGCGTTTTTATGGTACTTTATATTTTTAATTTGAAAAATATTTAGGAGACACGGTTGAACATGGGTACTTATTAAAATTAATTTCAGGTGCTGGCTATACTTTATCGATGACCATTCAGGGTTGGGCAAAGCGAGACATGATCTTGAACACAGTTCGTAATCATATTGTTGATGCATATTTCAAGGCTTCGCATTCCAATAATGAATCAGAGCTGTCCATTGTGTTACCTTCCGAGAGCAACACGTCATCGTTTTTCCCTGCACTATTTTCCGAGCTAACTCAACGACAAAAGGAATTGGGTATAGATGAAATTGGAGTTGGATGGACAACAATGGACGAGGTCTTTGTTAGGTAATAATAATGCATAATGACATAAATATACAAGAATTAAATTATACGTTCGTGTTCAGCAAAAAAGGGTACAAAATGGATATTGCGTAAATAGATTTGACTCTGTGCGTTGTTCCTATTCATAACTATAAGCGTAATTACAATTTTGGTTTTTATGTAGAGTTGAAGAGATCAGTCATAGTCAGCAAAATAACGGAAGCGAAAATATCGACTTTGAAAATTCCATGGATGACGATAGAAAACTAGGTAATTGTGTTTTGCTTGCGTGAACATTCTATTCTGACATATACTATGACTATGCCTAATTGCCTATACTTACTATAATACATACTCATCATATGATACACAATTTCAGAGAAAGCTGAAGGAATAAACTTGCTATTTAGCCAATTTTATGGATTGCTGATGAAAAAAATTGTATGGACAATAAGAAGGAAACGGTTGATAATGTTTCAAATGCTAATTCCGGTAATATTGACCATTGGTGCTGTGGTCATTAGTAGAGCAATAAACTCAACAAGTAGTCGCACGCCCCCTCTAAAGTTGACTCTAGACTCCTACAACAAGCCAGTCACTTTATACGCATCATCTGATTCGGTTATCATCAAATCCAACATATAACTGAAAAAATAAAAATTCTTTTTTTTGTAATTTTAAAAACTATGTAAATTATCCCTGTACTACATGTTTTCAGAGTATTGGAAAAGCTTATGATGACGTTGTTGGCTCATCAGCCAAACTAATAGACAGCAGATTCAACAACAATGTTTCCGATGCTTTGTTGGATGTTGGAAGAAACGATATTTCGTACTTCCGAGAACGACATATAATTGCTGGTGAAATAATTGGCAGTAACATGAAAGCCATGCATTCTACTATAGCCGTGCATTCTGCACCTTTATCTATGAATATCATGACGAATACAATACTACGTGCAGCAAAGGGAGACGGATATAAAGTGGAAACTATCAATCATCCTTTCAGAAATATGATTTATGACTTACTGGAACCTGCTCAAGAAGATCCAGAATTTACAACAATTATATCGTTCATTTTTGGCGTTCTTATACCCATTGGTATGGCTCTGCTTGTGGGAAGTTTTATTATTGCACCCACAGACGAACGTCTATGCAAAGTATGAAATGATAAAACTTATTCTTAGCTAGAATCATTTTATGAAAATTTAATCGACAAGAGAAAACAACAGCTTTCTTACTAATTTGAAGGGAAAACAACTCCAAATTATGACGGGTGTAAATCCGATGCTATATTGGGGTAGCATGTACCTTTGTGACTATCTCCTTATGCTTATCACCATTTGCTTGATGACTGCGTGTCTTCCCATTTTTGAAAGCCACAAAACATTTACCAACAATGATGGTGCTGGTAAGGGAAAACATGATTTAAAAGAAAGTCAAAATTAAAATGCAGTCGTACATATCATATTTCAGGGCTGATAACGGTATGATATTTTCAGGTGTTCTATTTCTCATCATGGCTGTATATGGAATTGCAACTTTGTCATTTACGTACATATTTAGCACATTTATCGGTTCAGTTGCTGGAGGATTTGCTTTAGTGACTATAATTCATCTAGTTACAGGTATAACTTGCGCCCAGAGAATATGCTGCATATTCTCTGCTTGCACCAGTTGGTTTAACTTCAACAAATAAAAGTTTTTCAAGATCTGTGTAAAATATTTGAAATCTTTTAAAATAAGGAATTGGGCTTGGAGTTGGATCTACCGTTCTGGATACAGTTTCTCCGGGTGAAAGTGCCGCTGTTGTAATTAATATTATCGGAAGATTTTTTCCCACCTTTGGGGTAACAAGAGGAACTATACAATATGCAAAGGTTTCTAGCAGCAATAGCAGGTGCTTTGCTTTGACTCAGGAAGCCATGAACCTGCTTTGCAATCCTTCATTTCCAACCTATTATTACTATGGCGTAACTCAAGATTGCTGTGGTATGTAGCAAGAACATGACAAACGCAACAACAGATTGTAATCGTAGCAGGAATACTATTTAATGGTTTAACTTGTGCTTGTACATTTGCAGAAAATTGTCGTGAACTCGGAGACGGTAGCTGCTTTAAGCCAGAACCTTACTTTCAATGGTCAAGATATGTTTTTGTTGATAAGGGAGGCATGTTTCCTAAGAGGTATGCCATACCTGGTATTACACAGGACTTGGTTTGGCTAGCACTGATTGCTGTTGTCTACTTTGTAATTTTGGTAATGATTGAGTATGATGTATTTAAAATGATACTGGAGAGAGTATTAAAACAAAAGGCAGCGGTATTTCAAAAGACCGTAAATGATGCTGACGTTATTGAAGAGAATGGACGAATTAGCAATCTTGTTGCAGAAGGTCGAACCTCGGAAGATGCAATGGTTGTTGACAATCTTTGTAAATCATATGGAGTGTTCTCAGCAGTGTCTTCGTTAAGCTTTGGGGTACATCATGGAGAATGTTTTGGATTGCTTGGAGTGAACGGAGCGGGCAAAACCACTACATTTCGTATGCTCACCGGAGATGAAAATAGATCAAATGGAAATTCATACATGGACAATTTGTCTCTTGTTAATGGCAGGAAAGAGTTTTTGGCCAAGTTGGGATACTGTCCACAGTTTGATGGTATTGTTGGTGTGCTCACAGGAAGAGAAATGCTTTCATTATTTGCCAGGTTAAGAGGAATACCTTCTAACTCTGTGCAGAAAGAGGCTGAAAAGTGGCTTAGAAGAACTGGTAAGTTGCAAATAGCAGTAAAAATGCAATTCTTTTTAAAGGAACTGAAGACGATGTTTTTTAAAATTGATTTTTAGGACTTATTAATAGTGGGAATGTAAAATGTCAAAAGTACAGTGGCGGTATGAAGCGAAGACTGAGTGCTGCAATGGCACTTATCGGAGACCCTCAAGTGATCCTTTTGGATGAACCGGTAAAGTTTTTTTCAAGTTTAAACTCAAGTGTGCGTTTGGTTGTCAACCACATGGAAAATATTAATTTGCGGTGCGTTTTTAGACAAGCGGAGTTGATCCTGTAGCCCGCCGACAGTTTTGGAAAATTATTGCTTCTATTAAGAATTCTGGTCAAGCTATCATTCTCACTTCTCACAGGTTATATAGCTACATATTATGTACATTGCAGATAGGTTGCAATGAACAAAAATTCATATTGAGTTTTATGTATTGTATTGTAGTATGGAAGAGTGTGAAGCATTATGCTCACGACTTGGTATTATGGTGAATGGAGAAATGCAATGCCTTGGTGGTGTTCAGCACTTAAAGAACAAATTCGCGCAGGGTTACAGTTTAACCATAAAGCTCAAACAGGAGCATTACCAAAATACCGAAATGACTAGCAGGATTTCAAATGACGTACTTCAAGTCTTTAACCCGTGTTCTTTGAAGGATCACCATCAGGTAAATATAATAACGATACTTTATTTCCTTTGTTCAACACTTGACATTACGTAAAATTTGTTAGACTACAATGAAGTTTCAAATTCATTCGCAACTTCGTAAATGGGAGGATCTGTATAGGAATATGGAAGAAATTAAACAAAATAATCATGAGTGCATTGAAGAGTATGCAATTACGGAAACCACTCTTGAAGAAGTGTTTTTATCATTTGCTAGAACGCAGCATGCAGAGGATCGGGTAACTACTCAAGGAAATTTCTTAAGACGTATATTTTCATAAGAATAATAAAAGACGATTACTTTTGTAAAAGACAAAAACACTGCATTTATATAAGACGAAGAAAAATATTTCCCAATAAAAGTTTGAATAAATTGAGTCTTGGTCGAAAACAACAAGAATTCATTTTCGAATAAAATCTTCCTTTAAAATAAGTTTTATGAACTTGACTACATCACACTGTGTTTGCAAAAAAGTTGAAATATAATGCTTGAGGCTAGAAAATGATATGACTCTGTCAATGATTTCTCATTTCCTTTCCTTGAACATTAAAACATGATTTTGAAATATTTTCCTTTTTTATGGCGCAAATAAAAATAATTTAAATAATGTAATTTCAATTGATGTTTGTCTGTTTAGTATCAGTTTATTAAGCAAACATAATATCCGTTTAATTTCTATATTCTATTGGTTTATGTGTTTCCTGAAATGATAAAATATCAAGCATATTAGCAAAATTACTCGTTGAAAATACATAATTCATACTCTATTGTGAAAATGATTTTATATATTTTGACAGTCAATCTTTCCATCAATAAATTATTCTGAAAGTGAAGTACTTAGTGCAAAAATCATTTTTATAAAGGTTAAGGTTGTGATTTGCATTTGTTGGTGTCAATGTTGTAATAGTTGTAATTGATCTTTGGGAGCGGAAGAAACAAGAAAGGTATCATTTAACCTAAAGTGTTAGGTATGTCCAACTATTTTTGATTTTAAACGTTAACTTTTTCAATTAAAGCTTCATGTCTGCAATGCACACCATTACTCCATATGTAATCCTAAAAGTTTTTAACACGGCAACTTCGATAATGATAACGTTTCAGACCGTTATCATTATCGAAGTTGTCAAGTTAAATACTCTTGGTTCCACTAGTCATGTTTACCTAAAGTACTCTAAAGGCAATATTATGTAAGGAGAAAAAGGAACTCAGACAAGCATGCAGGTGCTATTATGGAAAAGGTTTTATACTTATTTTTAAAATGGGTAAATATTTAGTCAGAATACAAATTCAGTATTTGGATTCTTTGTCTTTCAGCATAAAGTGGGTCATTAGTTATTAAAACATCATCAACAATCATTTGTCCTTTAAAATATTTATCTAACACGCTGTGCCATACAACAAGACCCACGGCACAAATTGAAGTGTAGCCCTTGTAGTTCTGAAAGACATCTCTCAGTGACCCGTTTTGTGATCCATTGGTATTAACAATTATATGATAAGTTCCATCAGGTTCAAGGGCCAGAGCATAAGTTGATACTGATGTATTATTTATAGGCTCTATATTTTTGTCTACAGTTCTTATAGTAGTCTTCCCTGGTTCTTGAAACTCTGCACTTAGTCGGCTTATTCTAGACGTGCCACAAATATATGGACCTACCTGCATAATATAAGGAGTTGTGACTCCAAAATCTTCCGTGCTAAATTGGCAGTCATAAAGTCTCAGAAATGCCAGTTGACAAAACGCTCTAGATTGAAATTGTACACTAAATTGCATAACCAAAGTTTCATTCCGGTTGTTAAACGGAGGAAAAGTAGTTGCAATCATGTAAAATTCTCCTCCTTTGTTGTTAGTAATAAGACCATAATTTGGTCTCGAATGATTACTCTTTCGAGCATAAACACGAGAAAATTTGTTGTATATTTTAGTAGCAGACTCATTTGTATTTCGTGCATGAATCCATTCACTAGACCAGTTGCGAAATATAAATTGTTCTTCCAAAATTACTCGTGTCTGTTTCCCTTTGTTTTTGTTCTTATTGTTGGATTTTGAAGGCAATTTGCCTCCTCCTCCACTACTGCTATGGTGGTGATGAAGGTTGTTGAGACCATTTTGAGAACCAATCAAGTCCTCCTCAACAGTTTCTGAACCACTGTCATCATCATCATCCGATTTACGCGTTGTGTGTTCTGAACTGCTCGAGTCACTACTTTCTTCATCTTTATGTTGGTGCTTATTTTTTCCCTTGGAAGATCCTTGTACATTTAGACCCGCTTGATTCGCCGTGATGCAAACCTAAATAAATGAATTCATTTTTTGTTTTAATATTTAAAATATTATTGCTTTACTTACATATACCATTTCAGTAGTATTAATACTTTATTTCGTACCGTAACCCCACCAGTAAACTTGTTCTTCTTTGGAGTATTTCTCTTGTGACGTCCGACAGTGTTGCAAGCAGTGTCCTCTGCTCCAACCGTAAACGTCAATATTGCAACTACTCCAATGAAGACGATAAAAGGAAAAATTCTATCAAAACACGCTGTGCTCCTAATTTCCATTTTATCTGATTTCATCGAATCCGAAATATGGTAGTTGGAAAATAATCGATAATTGAATTTTAAATATATAATATAAGGAAAGATGAACTAAAATTTAAAATGAATAAAATATTATTGAAATTTACAAATATACTTGATATAAAAAGCATGAAATGATTATAACATAGCACTACACTGTGGCCTTTCAACAATTTGGCGAAATAAGAATGAATATCAGAATTTCAATGACGCTGAAACTTGGAAATAGTAGAAAGTAATTCTTTGACATAACAGGCAAAAGTGTGACGTGCGTAGGCATTAAGCACTAAATATGCATTGCATATTATGCTTACTACTTTTTAGATTGACATTGAAGATAAAAAATACAGGCGACATGTTTTGTAATCAGTCATTTATATGTAACTGCGAACATCCGCCAGTCTTTTAATCGCGAATACTAAATGAAAAACAATTTGTCAATGGCTATTGTGAAATTGTACAAATGCGTGCAAGATCATTGTTTTTGATATAATCGTCCGCGACAAACATTTTGACGTGTCTCTCTCTGTTTCTGTTTTAAACGTCAGACTGCAGTCGTTACGCTGGTCATACAATGTAAGGACTAGATATATTGTAAATATTGAACTAATGTGGCACTGAAAATGGAAACTGTGATGGGGTAATGTAGAACAAAATCTAAAAAAAGTTATCTAATTCTGTATATATTCATGGTATAGGTAGTTGCCATTTTTACAATCATGAACAACACAGCACGCAACAATGCAACTCTGTACATAATTACAATAGTAAGAGTTCTGTAAAAGAAGCGGTTTTTTAAACTTGAAAACCCTATTAGCTTCAATTTAAGCTATAAATTTGCTATAAATAAATTATATATAAATACAAGACTTTGCAAGAAAAACGTGCGAAAGTAGCGAAAGGTAAGTCGAGAACAAATGAAATTCCATTTATGGATAATTCATTGCCATCATTTCATCGCTGTCATTTCATTGTCTCATCCACACTTTAATAATATTCAAATTACTATTAAAACTATAACTATAAATTATGAAGCCACCTGAAAAATTATTTAAATTTTAATACCGATTTGAACACTGTTAATATAAAAATGGACGAGTGTAAAAATTGAAAAGTCTATGGAATAGTTGAATAGTTTTTGAAAAGATTATTAGAGTTTTTTTGTATAGATATTTATTCTCATATGATCCTCACGCTCACCGTGCTAACCGGCTTCTTCAAAAAAGTCTTTTCATTCTTCTTAATGCGAAAAAACAATCTTTAAAGAATAACTGCCTAACTGTCCTGTTAAGAAACTTTATTAAAATTTATGTCCATCAAAAAAGAGAACTTGAGTTTGTTTAAAGCTAAAAAGAACCGCTTGTCGGCTTGGGCTCTTGTGTCGTAGTATAAATTCTCATGTTACAAAGGTAGCAGACACATAAACAAAACAAAATATTATAATAAAATTAGTAATCACATTATGATTATGATATGAACAGGCGTAATAAAATGAAAAGTTTTTTTATAATGTAAAAACTTATTTTTTAGATTTCAAAATTTTAGAACCGTGAATTAATATGTATTAAAATACATAACTTATCCGAACAATTCCTATCTTAAATCATGATTTTGTTGTACAGCATAATTTATGACATGTTTATTTTGTATGTGTTATGTTTATGCACCCAATTAACCACACAATTATTACCCACAGTTTACAATTTGACAAAGTACTCTCATCGTGCTCCCTTGTACGTTTATATATGTAACTAATTAGGTCTGTACATGAAATATTCTTGATACATAGTTATAGTTGTTCCAAGTTTAGACAACTTAGCTTCTAAAACTTTTTATGCGTAGGTAAATAAATACATGTTTACAAAAACTGAACTGGTTTACATTAAAATGGCTTACTTTAGATACCTACAACAAGCCTGTTATGAAAAATGCCGTTCGCTGCGCAATACACATTTCATTTTGTCTTTTATTCCATGAGGGAATATCAAGTTTCTTTGCCTTTTCTCAAAATGTACATACTGTCAACTATTTTACGTGTAGGTTAGCGTGTAAATGTATTTTGTTAGTACTTTATAAATTTATTTTATTAAGTACCAAATGCATGCAGTTGCTTACTGGTTTCGACGCGTTAGTCGGTTTGTCCATACTACGATTACCTATCTCAGGATCAAGAAGTTGCCCACTACTGAAATTTTGTATACAGATTCTTACTCATTATGTTCTGGTTAACGTGTTAGACGTTTATCCAGTGCGTTAGTAGAACTAATTGGAGTATGGAGTATGATTTTTTTCCATATTCTTATTATTCAAAGATAAAAAGTTTTTTAGATTTTTAAGTACTATTATAGCCGTCGAAATATATATATTATTATATTGATATCTTGACCCTCCTTAATTATGATTTTATCAACTCCCACTCAAATAGTTTGCAATCTTCTGTATATGCGAATATCCATCATTATATTATTCTATATTTTATTTTAAGTTAAAGTACCTATTGTATTTTAAAAAATATTTTCAGTCACAAATTTGGAAACACGTGCAAAGTATCACAAAAAGTACTATATAATGGAACGCATAATGGGTGGGAACTTGAGTTTCTTAAAATATAATATGTCAATTGAGCGGCCAGAGATGCGGGTACAGCTCAAAAAATTTTCACCTATGTCTTACAGTTTTGTTTTTAAATGGATTTATGAATTTATTCATTTTGAATTATTTATATTTATATTCGTATACATACTTACATTCGTTCATATTAAACCTGTACATTTGTATATTACGTGTGTGAAACAGTATATGTCTAGTAATAACCTTCATACTCAAGACAGATTTGGTTGTTTATTCTTTCATATTTAATCTGAACTTGACAAGAAAAACATTAAAATATTGTGCTGCTCAGAAAGCTCTGTGGTGTCATCATCTAGTAAGCATGTATTTAATTTTACTTGGAGTTTTGGTAGTAATTTTATATTTGCTTTCACAAAGGCGACCACCTAATTACCCACCAGGTATTTGTTTTTAAGTGCATACTGCATATTTGATTTCTGGTTTAAAAAAATTTTTAACTGTGCTATTTTCACCATGCTAAATTCTTGTTTTAGGGCCCTATGGACTTCCTTTTTTTGGTCATCTTCTGCAGTTAGGCGCAAGTCCGTTCAAAACATTTGTGAATTTAAAGAAAAAATATGGCCCAATCGTGGCTGTGGACTTTGGCAGCTATCCGGCAATTGGTATAAGTGACTACAAAATTTTGCGTCAAGTTCTTGCCGACCCTGCGTTTGCAGGTCGACCGAATCTAAATGTATTTCAACACAGAAGTAAAGATGTTATTCCAAGGGGTATGTTTAATTTTATGCCACGGTTTAAGTTACTTTTAAATTAATACATCAAGCATTGAAACGGAAAATGTACATTCCTATTTTTGATAGGACTCCTCTTTACTGAGGGACGTCAATGGATTGAGCAACGGCGATTCTCAATTCGCCAACTTAAGGATCTGGGTTACGCAAAGTCATCTCTGGAATCCATGATTCAAGAAGTATTAGTGGAATTCTTAGATGAATTGAAAAATGAATGTGATTATCCTATTTCTTTAAGGACAAAATTTCATGCACCAATTTTAAGTATAATATGGTCACTAATAGTGGGAGAAAAGAGTAACAACGAGGAAATTACCACTATTTATAAAATGTGTACAAAGTAAGTAACTTAAGTCAATAATGGGTTTAAAATTTGAAAGTGTGAGCGTTTTTAACAAATTTTTCATTTTAGAACTATTGAAGAAAACAACGGACTAGCGTCAATTTGTATGTTTATTCCTTGGTTTGCCAAGTTATTTCCTAAATTGTCGGGACTAGAAGAAATGAATAAGAACCTTGGACCATTGTGGAATTTTTTTGAGAGGCATATTAATTTCCATAAAAATACTTTCATTCCGGGTCAAATTCGCGATTTCTTGGATGCTTATGTACATGAAATTGTAAACACAACAGATCCTGAATCAAGTTTCTACAAGGATGTTGGGGGTTTGTATAAAGAATTTTGCTACTAAAATATCATGTACCAAATTGAGAGTTTTAAAAGTATTCAGTTTAAAATATTACTGCAGAACGGTCGATGTTATCTACGTTACTGGATTTATTTTTTGCTGGAGGAGAAACCACTGCCAATTCGATTCATTGGATTTGCCTCCACTTAGCGACACATCCAGAAGTTCAAGTAAAACTACAAGAAGAAATAGACACCGTAATTGGTTGTTCCAGATTGCCCCAGCTTAGTGATGAAATTAACATGCCATTCACTTACGCAGTCATTCAAGAGTCCATGCGTTCTGCTTCATTAATTCCATTGGCCATTTTTCATAGCACTACTCAAGACGTTGAGCTAAAAGGATATAAAATACCGAAAGATACGATGGTATTAACGAACATTTATGATGCTTTGCACGACAAGGAATACTGGAAAGACCCTGAAGCTTTCCGACCTGAACGACATTTAGACGACAGTGGAAATAGAATCAAGCATGAACCAATGCTTACTTTCAGTATAGGAAAGCGCGTTTGTATTGGAGAAACACTGGCAAGAAACGAGCTATTTTTATGGGTCACCACTCTTTTCCAAAAGTTTAGCATCACGACAGATCCTAAGAACACTGAGGATATATCCTTAGAACCAGTCGTGACATGGATACTTCTTCCCCCAGATCATCACCTCATTTTTAAGCAACGAAATAAAAAATGTTAAAACACATTTATTTGCCCTTGTTGCAGGAAAGACTTTACATAGTGTCAGAATTTTCATTTGTACAATTTATGCACAGATTTATTGAAAAATAAAAACATATTAACAGGAAAAGCTAACATTGGCTGCTATCATTTAATGGAAAAAGCATTGACTTATTTATTTCATTCGTGGTAAGTACATCTTATATGTAATAAAAAAGTGACTTGTACAAATCCTAATATTCCTAGTATTATTATAGACAGCAGTGTCACTGACTCAAATAAAACATTAATAACTGAATTATTTCGAACTCTACAATCCCCTAACGTAAAACATCATCCGACCGAGCAAGTACGACGGATTGAATTGTACTCTACACATCATCTTTATATTTTTCTTCATATTTAACGTACCAACGCATACAAACGTTTAACTAATGTAACATTAAAAACTTTAGACATTTTTTTTCTAGCAAATTCATTAAATATTTATATCTTTAAAAATTTTGATACGTGAATCATATTTTATTAGCAGCATGTAAACGTTTTTAAACTTGGTAAGTGGGAGGTATTACCCTACACGTTCACGTTATATATTTCACTATTGTGAACTTTAAAACTAAAATTGACGAAAATTGAAACAAACTGAAACTACTAGGTTGACTAGGTATATGTACATATATATATACAGAATTCCCATTTTTGTAGATTACTTTGTTATTTACCAATGCGAAACATTTGTATTGTTTAGCGTTTCGGAGTAGATATTTTACTACATTGAACATTGCTTTGCAAACACGAATGTAAGATTTAATATTATTTGATTGTCCATTTTGACTTTTGTACATGTTCATCTACCTGTAGTGCTGTAGAAGTAACAGTTTCCGGTTTCTATACGCTGACTCATTAAAACAACTACCTATTCTCTATTCAATCTCCGGACTATTATTGACCATGATATAGATACTTCAGATACTAGTACATGTTTGTATTTTATCTATATGAACTGCCCCCTTGACAGATGTACACTGTTATCAACAATCTACGACATAGAGTAAAACGTGTACTACAACAATTTGGAAGCTCTCTCGTCCATCAATCTACCACGATATTCAAGATAGAACATTTTTTGGGCACGCTTCCTGCAGTACAAAACCTGCGACCCGAAACCCGAAAACTGAAATTTACATTGTGCACACAAATCA
>JAHZMT010004817.1:0-10293 GCA_027743785.1 Sinhomidia bicolor | reverse complement strand
CCAATTTTCAAATTTTAAGGTCGACTCTACTACTTAAACTACCTTTTCAAGTTAAATTTTTTTCAAACTTTTGGTTCTCTGAAATGCAACAATGCAACTATCAAATCTTTAACATATTTGTTCAAACGTTTGGTTCCCTTGGTGAAATGCGCCAAACTTACTCCCATGCTGTACATACCTGTAAAAATTTGATACAAATATAATAAATTAAAAGGGTTATACTCAATGTGCTATTTTATTTATATAAAGTGACAACACTGGAATAATGAAATACAAACAAATGCAGCTTTACTTAATTCTTTGATTGAATTGTCTTCTTGATTTGCAAATTCAAACAGAAAACATTGGTGAGTTTTTGTACTTAAATTTTCAACATAAAAGCAGATTTAAATTTAGACGAAACAATGAATGAATGTCTTCGATTAGATTTATTTGTGTGCAAACTGATATATGGAAAATTTATAGCTAAGAATTTATCCTAAGAAAGCTAACTGGGAATAATCCCTTCTTCCTTTTCGAGCCGGTCTACCACAATGGATGAACGAACTATTTTTAGCCGCTTTCCAAAATCATGGTCCCCTTTCCGTACAAAGTTCCAATTTTCGGGTTCTCCTAAATGACGATACATTGCTTCCTTTATCAACGGATCGGCTGCTTTGGTTGCATTGGGGCCATTTCTAGTTATGAACATCTCCTTTGACAATTTAGGGAGCCCTATAGAACCTCGGTGATTGTGTATGTGTTTTATAGTAGACGCCATGGACTCACACATACTTTCGTTCGATAGACGAACTGTTGCAGTGGCAAGCAAATGATTTATGTCTTTAAAGTTTTTTGCATTAAATTTTCCGTTAATAAGACTATTATAGAAGCATATCTCTGCTTCGCGTTTCTTCGCAGCTGAATTGGCATTCTCGAAGGAATATTTTGCATTCTGGTGCACAGACTCCTGAAACTTAATGTACTCTTCTTTTAATCGTGGTAAGGTTTCCTTAAACCCCAAAAATCCAGCCTTTTTTGCAGTACTGGAATAATAATCCAAAGCATGCGCTGTTTCCGAAGTAAGTAATGACGGCTGCCGTTTCAAAACTTTTTCCATGTTGAACAACTCCGACATAGCATTTCTCAAATTTCTTTGTTTTTGACCGTCATCAGTAGCAACAGATTGCTGGCTTTCAAAACGAAATTCTATTTTTTCTCTCAAAAAATCTATATACTCAGCTGCCTTAATTCTAGACGCTGACAGGAGGGTGTCAAATGCATCCTGTGGCGAGCTTAATTGAGTTCTGTGTCGCGTTGTGCTTCCTGGAAAATGCTGCCCAGCGGTGACGTGTTGACCATGGAATGTACCAGTCATATTAATTTCGGTCATGGTTGCGGTTGTACAGTTCAAAAGAGGAACACCTTCCGTCGAGTAAATTTGCTGAAGGTTATCAGCTCCATACTCTGTTCGTCTAAGGGCATCAGCCATTATTTGTAAATCTAATAAACTTTCTTTGACTATTCTGGTTATTTGCCAATCATATAACGTTGCCTGTTGGAGACTTAATGAAAGTTTACTTTCTACAGCGTAGATATCAGTTAGTGTTGACATATCCATTGCAAACGTAGCATGGTTAACTCTGCCCAGAAGATCGTTTCCTTGTTCGCTAAGGTTGGTGTACATGTACTCGTAGTTATGGTGTGTATTTTTTAAAACGTCATGTGAATACGTAGCCCATCTAGTTTTGCTAAAAAACTTCGGTGTCCTAATTTTTTGATTATCTTCGCCAGCTTTTTCGACTATATTTTCCAACTGTTTTCCGTGGCGATGAGATTTGTTCAACTCTGAGATTGTTGCAGTGGTTGCTTTGACCCATTCATACTTTTTCGGCTTCATAGCATCTTCATTTGCAAGTTCAACTGTATAGGGTAAGTGTAAGAGCATTCTATTACTTTCAAGAAAAAAACTACAAAATAGTGTAACCAAATCATGAGTAGCGGCATATCAAGGTTGCGTAATAAATAAATTTACGTTTGAAAAGATAAAGTAATAAACTTCATTAAAACGACATTAGTCCATTAATACAAGTATTTTGAGTGCATGTGTGCTAAATTATTCTCCAATTCAGTTCTGAAAGATTTTAACTGAATACAACCCACTCCGCCACAATTCTCATTCAATTTTTATGATCATAAATCTATGGCGTTTCTTTATTTTACACGACGAGCCTAAAAATTACCTAAATGACCTGCGTCCCATAAATGAAGAATGAAATCTCCAGATCCATCTTTTGAATTAACATCGCCATCTAAGTATTTTTGGTAGTGAAGATTCAGCATTCCTCCATCCACCGATGTACCCACAAAACTAAAAAGTAGCAATAATTTCAATCAATTCCAGCAGGGTATAATTTTGCAAACCTATGTTCTATTTTGTAATGTAATCAGAAAGTATAAGATTTTACCTCTGACGCCAATCTGTACCATCAAGAACTGTGTCCATGCAATCTTGCACCGACGCTGAAATACCTTTTGCGGTGTGGTCGTTCACAACGTAGGCATCGACAAAAGGTGTTTTAATCGTTTTTTTATCTTTTCCAATGTACATGTTCATTCCGACAACATTTAGCGTTCGGTGGTTTGATGTGTACTTATCCATGATCAGGGAAACAGGAGACGGACGACCGGTTCCAACAAGTGGCTCATTAATTTGATCTACCAACTTGTCCCTTAAAACATCATATATTGGAAATACAAGTTCCGCAGGAAACTTTTCAGAATGATTTTTATTTCCAACGTTTACACCTTTAGCAGCATCTCTTGCTAAACTTTCTGAATATGCCTTGTAACTGTGAGAATTGCGAATGCAGTCATATGCGTTACGAGCGCAATTCATGCCAGCCTCTTCGTTGCGGGTTAAAAAAGTAGCATGACTTTCCATTTCCGCTTCTGTCAAGTTTCCCTGCACCCTTTCAAAATGGTGAGAAGATTCAAAATGAGAGACAATTTTTTTTTTGAAATTGCAAAAATCCCGTGTTAAATTTCTTTCGGAGTTTACAGATTCCTCTGTACAATCGTAATGCAGGACTCCCATTGGACGTTCCAGACTGCTGCTTACATCCTGTATGCAGCATATAGTGCATCGTAAACCATCAGGCAGGTCTATATTTTTAGCAAATTCAGAAGAATAGTGATAAGCCAAAGTAGGTACTTTGTCTAATATTTCTGAAACAGTTCTTGGTCCGCGAAGTTCTAACTTTGACTCGTTTTTGGCATTTGATACGCTTGATTTAATTTCTGTTTCATTGTTGTTTAGGTTCACTTGTTGGCTGAACGCCCGAGTGAGTTCAATTATTGATTCCTTCACTGGAGTGATAGCGCCTTGGATAGTCTCTGCAATTTTTTCCTTTTCAAATTTCCATCCAGTTTCGTTATGCTCCTTAGATTTCAACAGTAACTTTTCCAGCCTGGTCACACGAGCCTCCAATGAGGTTTCTTTCTGTTCAGTGGTGCCATCTGAGAGCTCTTGGCTGTTACGGAAGGTACTAACTGAGACGGAGTCCACATTGTGTGCAGAAAGGCATGGTGTTATATCCTTGCTCAAATCAGATAAATCAAGCAATCGGTCTACCATTGTTCCAGTATCTACTTCTGTCAGCACAGCATCAATACTTTTAATCAAATCAGAATCATCTGTGTCCATTGCATCCTCATTTTCCTCTTCGCTTCTTACATTATCTTTACGTTTGTATTGAAACAGTAAAGATGCAGCCGATGTACTTGGTTGCGGCTCTGAGTCGGTGTTTTCAATCAACGAGCAACCTTTGAGAAATCAACAGAAAATAATTTATGCCACACCTGTCCAAAAGTAACATGAATATAACTCGCTTTACCGATCTCCGAAGTTCTTGAAGACTCGTAGTCTCTTACATCGTTCTGCTTTATTATATTCTGTTCTTCAAGTTCTTGAAAAGCTTTTGCTGATTCTGATTCCCTCCTTTGTTGTTCTAAATTTAAAACATTCTCAGTTAGCTTCTTCTCCAGCTCTAACCGCGCACGGTCTTCGGCCTCCTTTCTTATCAATTCCTTCTTTGTTTCCTGTTCTTCTTGTTCCAATCGTTTTCGTTTTTCTGCTTCTTCATCTCTTTTCTGTTACAAAAGCAAAAATAGTACAGCCAATTAAGCCACTCAAAATTCATTCATTAATGTAACTTTTTTACAATTGAAAGTTAACCTACAAAATAACTTGTTATTCCATGTCGGTTTTCACTGCCATTTTTGGAATGTTCATCCGAGTGAGAATCTTGTATATGTCTTTTCATTCCGCGCTGAAGTATTTGCTTGGGACAGTATTCACACTGCTGTTTTGAATTTGAAAAGTCCATTCCACTTCTCTGTCGTTTAGGAAGCTGTTGTCTCTGGCTTGACATTTTGAAATGTTTTTATGTATTGTGCTAATTTTTTCACAATTTTCCAACCAATAATGTTGAATAAATTTGGCAATTTTCTAAACAGATTACTTATATCTGCACAGTTGAAAATTTATAGAAGAGCAATGATATATGATGTAAATGAATGCATTCAGGTTGTATTTTGCAATAGGACAATACTAGGAAGACTTCAGCCGTATTTGCAATACAAACAATATAAATTTCCATTTGCGAAGCATAGTTAACATTTCTAAATACCGAACTGGCCATAATCAAATATGAAATGGCTTCCTCACAATTCCGCTCATGCTGACTTTAAAACATTGCATAATGCAGATGTTAGTTTTTCACTATATTTTAAACACGAGACGAGAATATGAATTTTGGTCATGTAAGCATATAAGTGTGTGCTAAAAGTAGCAAAAGAGTGAACTGGTGTATTTTTTGTTACACACTAATGTTAACATTACATGCACACTTTAAATACAACTTCGGTGTGTGTTAGCTGTGTGGTGCCAAAATGTTATGACACAATAATCTACAATCCTTACTTTCACGTCATCTGGAGTTTATTACGGTGATTAAGGCACTTTTTAAGATTTACTGAATTTAGTCTATCTCAAAACTCCAAATTAAAATTTTACCTTTACTTTTTAAAAATAATAAAATAATTTCTCTGAAAACTGGAACCATCCAATATGATTTCGTTAACTAAAATTTCTTTAAACAGTAATAAAGCTAAGCAGCTACGATTCTACAGTACACAAGTAGTACATGCTACTGAAATGGCAAGACAGGAAGAAAGAACTGGAAAACCAAGTTCTGCACTGACTTTGTATTTGTGGGTGTACGAAAAAATAAGGGAATGTAAGAAATACATTAGAAGCATTTAGAATACATACAAAAAGCAAAATTACAATTAGTAAAATATAGACAAAGTGACCTTAATTTGATCGCATATTCTAAAATACGAATAGCTATTTTCAATCCTGTATTTTAAAGGTATTGATGTAGCCGAAGATAATGAGCATCAACAATTATTGGAACTGGAAAAGAAAACTTTGTCATCAACAATTTTTAAACTGCAAAAAATTATGAGGGACACAGATGCGCAAACCCGTTTCTCAATGTCATCACTGGAACACCAATTATCGTTATCATCACCATCTCAAAAGCATATCGGAGAAGCAAGTAAACAGCAGAGGCCTGGTCAAGAAATAAGCTCACCAGTAAATCTAAAGTAAGTATTTACATTTTGAAACCTTATAATGTTTCGGAATATGAAAACTTTGCTTTTTTGACAATTGCCCTTTATTTGAATAGAGCTGAGGATGAATGTCAAAAGCAACAATCGTATGCAAAATTTCTTCGTCAGTTTCATGCGTTGGTGAAAGATCCCCTTGATAAAACATGCAGTATTCATTACACAAATGCTACCTATGGATATGAGGGGATACGCAATTTGATTGCGGAAAAACTAATTGATCCCAGACTTCCCAAAAAAGGAAAACCCCCGCTTCAAACGAGCTGCGCAATGATTTTTTTTGGGGTAAGCTTAATTCATTGTAAAATTCCATGTTTTAAATTTTCAAATTTAAAAACTTGCATAACAATTATATATTGTTATTTAAACATCTTCAGGTGGCTGGAACTGGCAAATCAAGCTTTGCTGTACATTTAAGCAAGGAACTTAACTTTAAGTTATTGCAAGTTTCTGCAGCCGACATTGCAGACAGCTATGTCGGAAACAATTTACTAAAATTGCGTGCGGCGTTTGAGGTTGCCAAAACCGTTGCTCCTTCGATTTTATTTTTTGGTAGATATTTTTACTTCTGCTTTAGAATAATAGTTTTCGTGTAACAAAAGAATGACTTAGATATATTTTCAAACAATTTGTCAATTTTTTAGATGAAATGGAAGCTTTATTTCCTGATAGAGAAAAAACCAGAAGTGAGGTAAAATACGAAAACACTGGAGAGTTTTTAACAGCTACTACAGAGTTATACATCCATAACAAGCAATACCCTGATAAGCAGGTAATTTTAACCGGAGCTTCAAATCATCCTGGACTGCTCGATGGAGCCGTGTGGTAAGAGTTTTGTAGACAACAAATACTTTAAGGTTTGCATTATTTCGTCGTTGATATTTGAAAATTCATTAACACCAGGAGGCGAATGGAGTGTCATGTACATATTCCCATGCCTACCGAGAATGACCGAAAATTAATACTACAATCCATATTGGAACCTGAATTTGCGTTGGGGGAGATATTAGCTGACATGGATTGGAAGACGGTGATGCTGTATACTACTGGGTAGGTTTCTTTTGTTGTGACAAAT
Organism: Sinhomidia bicolor; assembly: GCA_027743785.1. NCBI lineage: Eukaryota > Metazoa > Arthropoda > Collembola > Entomobryomorpha > Entomobryidae > Sinhomidia > Sinhomidia bicolor. The sequence continues at coordinate 3,542 of JAHZMT010004817.1, read as the reverse complement.
TTTTTGCACGTTGTACTAAGTTTACAGCTTAAAACGTTCAAACTTTTTAAAGGTTTACCCCAGCTGATTTGCAAATATTAGCAAAAACTTTAAGGAATTTGCCTTTCAAGAAAACAAACAACTCCGATTTTTTTAAGCCTGTTCAAGTCAACATTCTCCAAAGTTCATCAAATCCAACGACCCAAGTTAAAAAGACGAAAACTGTTTGGATGGCATGTGCAAATACAACTAAATTTGCAACACATAAAAATGATATAAAGAACGTTCCACCAGAAGATTACGTACATCCACCTTTGACCGCGGTAGTACTATGTTATAAGCCATGTCATGCAATTTATTTAAATTATTGTTACAGCGTGTTTTGCTGTTTAGATGGACATTATACTTGCAGCTCGCCAGCAGCGTCCATCAGTTGACAATTCCGACGATGACAGTCCTGTTAATACCTGCATAAAATTTAATGAGCAATTTGGCATCCAAATACTTGAAAATTGTGACAGTAAAATAAGGGATGTTGACTGTTTGCGTTTTGATTCCGCAAAAGCCTACCAAAATGCGTTAAACGAAATGGCGACAAGATCAGCCAAACATGAAACGGTTTATTACGCGCCAACTCGACCCTTAAGGTCTGATGTTCAATACTTAAATGGTGGTTGGGTGACCAAAGAAACCATGCAACGCATCAACAGTGGTGGTAAAATATCTACGTTACCGTACGAGTTGATATTTGAAAAAGATAAGTACTTGACTGAATACGATAAAACAAAAAGAAAGAATACAAGTGAAAATCGTAACGCAACGACTTTTGGTTCAAAAATGAGTAGTGCGACTTGGAAAAACCCTAATAAAGATAGGAGTCAGCCACTACATTTGCAAAGACCTCCAACTCCGGAACCCCTGCCATGCGCTGGTGAACCCAGGCCATTTCAAACAGTGTCACAAACAGAATCTTTGCCTTTTGGATTTGAATATAAATGATAATTAGCGAACGATGATGAAACAAATGATTAATACATTTTACTTTTAAATTACCAATAAAATAAACTCAATATTATAAAATTCGACAACGCCTAAACGCTGCGGTTCTTAAATAGTAAAATTGAGACCGAGACCGAACATCTTCGTTGTCTATATCCTCATGGTCACTATTCGCACAAACAGTGGGAGTGGGTACAGTGAAAGTAAATCCAGCACATTGTGGACTGCTACATTGGTGAACTATGATATTTGCATTGCATTCCTTGAAAGTGAACGTAGCACGCTGGTTATTTTTCACTCCATGGAAAAGTAGGGTCTCGTCAAGCCCCTACACGAATAAAGAAAAAACAATATTAATAATTTGCCTAATATATACTACATTTTTTAAAATCTGATTTTCAAACTTACGTATAGCTGGAATTCTATATCGAATATTAGGTTTGCTGGCATTTTGACATCGAATGGAAGTCGGACAAAAAATATGTCGTCTCCTATGCATTTGGAAACATCCACTTCCGTTGTCATCTCGTTTAGAAAAACTTTCAAGTTTTTCTCCTTTTTTGTTGGATAATAATATGAGCTCTCTTTAATTTGCAAAGTTAATGCAGCATATTTTGGAGAGGAAGTGTTCTTTTGTTTCATCAATTCTTCCTTTTTGTTTATGTGATTGCGCAACACGTCTTCCTCGGTTTGTCGGCGCCCGTAAAACCCTACAGCATGTATCATTATCGACTCGGATGATGAGAACCTGAAAGTATTGTTGTTTCATTACACATTTTGTCTACTCGGTAATTTTAATTTAATGGAGATTTATGGAGATTTAAAATCCGGTTTTACCTGACGCAGTAATTTGTTCCGGAATACACTTGTGCAGATGAAGATAGTAAACTGGCTTCTCCACGATACAGAGTAAAAACTTGCTTACTTATGGAGCACATTTTAGAAGTGAATCGAATCGGTATTACCGTAGTTTGGCCACTATATTTTTGGCAACAAAATTCAATGCAAAACTCGTCAATCAAAATTAAATTTGTTTGTAAAAGTGTTCAGGGAGTGTTCAATTACGTACATTTTTTATTTGATAGTAAAATGTGTGCATGTGTGATAGTGATAACAACATTGCGCATGGCCAGCTGTTAGCTGCTTACGGATATCCGAGCAGTATGCTAGCGTTCCGAGTGTTCGTAGATATGATAATTGTACTGCACAATGTTTGGTCTTTTCAGACGTAACTTCAATGTATTGAATCATGCTTATTATAGTGTATATATTTCCCAGTAATATAATAAAGTTATGCAATGAAATCCCAAAGTTCAAAAGCTTTCCGTTCCGAGTAATGACTGAGAAGTATGGAATTTTTCTTTCAAAAAATGTAATTCTTTCTTGCATAGTAATGATTATTGAGTGCGTAGTAGTGCTTATTAATTTTCGCAATCAACACAGATGATTTGCACACACATCGTCACAGTTGGGTATCAAAAATATTTATAAACCGCATAAACACCTGCGTTTAGTTAAGCGAAGCCTGTAAATACTAAGTAACCGTTTTTTATTCGCTTGTTTTTATTTTCCTTGTGTTTACAAGTTGCTACTCTTAAAAGCTGATCTCAAAATTGAGAATAAAACTGAAATTGAAAGAAGATTAAACTAAAGGAAAGCGCTTTAGTTACTTGATTTGGTAATATTTTATTCAGTACAAGTTCATCGTTTTTATACCATGGACCATGGGAGAACTTTTTAATTTCCAAACAAATTGAATGTCTACTCTACTACTCTACTGACAAATTTGATGGCAAATTGCACCCATTTTGAAACTACAAACTGCTCAACCACCTAATCAAAAATTATTACATACAATTGGTACACAAAGCTATTTTTGGAAACTTGCTGCAAATTTACTATTTTTGTTTGCTTTCATGTTCACTACGTGCAGTTCCACAGCACTATGTGCAATACGTACTGTTGTTTGTTGTTTTGTTGTAATGCACAAACCACTTCCACCATTTTTAATGAGTAAAACGATTTGACATGAGTATGGGTTTGTTTATTTGCCAATTCATTTTCAAAATAATGCATAGAAAAGTAAGAGAAAAAATGTTGTTGAATGTGATGTTTACAAGCTTTTTTGTAAAATTTGTAAAGATGTATTGCACTTGCAAAATCCTGCTTAAAAGAGTTCCTCCAGAAAAGTTGTAAATTTGGTTAAGATGTTATGTAAAATAAGCAACAACCGTACTGCAGCGGACCAAGTTTAGAAAACTCAGATGAGAGGAGTATCAAAACTCAAGAGTATGGTAGAATTAAGCAATAGAATCAAGGGCTTTACGGTACACTATGTGACCGTGTGCCCTATAAAACGAACACAACACTTTTATGTGTCAGCTTACGTTATTATGAAAATTTGTTTCGGAGAACCAAAATATTCATGCCCCAGGATACGAGAACCATTTGCAAGTTTTCGACCCGTGCTATGCTACACAATATCTTGTGAATCACATTCGATTATCGTAATGATTTTGAGAAAATATCGTCGTCACGAGCCCTCTGTTCAATTGGAAGTTTAA
>JAHZMT010004816.1:0-14099 GCA_027743785.1 Sinhomidia bicolor | reverse complement strand
AAATTTTACTATAAAACCGAAACCGTAACCGAAACCGACAGTTTTCGGTTTCGGTTTTAAGTTGTAACCGAACCGAAAACCGAACCGAAAACCGATCAAAAAACCGAAACCGAAACCGACAAAAACCGATAAAACCGAAACCGCGGCATTCCTATTGGTTATTGTTAAATAAATAAAAATATATGTACCTATTGTATTTTGTATTCAGCATTCACTCTAAACTGATATATTCTGCTTCTTAAGAATTACGAAAATGTTTGGTTAACAAGACCTGAAAGCACCAGGAAAAATAATACACACACAAGGCATGCAACTCTCAAACAATTCATCATAAAAAGGAAAAAGTCAGAAAAAATGTGGGCTTTCAAAAAATTTGTGACGATAATACCATACGCAAGCAAGATAACAATACCATTATTGGTGGTAACCAGTAGTAACAACAACAACAGCACAGCAGCAGTATGATGATGTCTAATGTATTTGGCAATTGATTTGTGTGTATATGCATTACCAAGTAGTAGGAGTAGAGAGAAAAAAGAAGATTGTATTCTTGGATGTCACACATCGTTGTCAATTTTCGACAAAATTAAATACACAATCGGAATTGAAGTAGAAAGGAAAGATGGCATTGCTACATGCCACAATGCCCCAGTTTGACGAGGAATACAACAATAGCAAATAATTATCATTCCTATTTTGCTTCATTGCATGTCAAAAATGTCATGCCAAATTTAACAAGAAAAATGTGCACCCAGAAATTCTACTACATCCACTCACATATAGCACAGCATATATACTTTCTTTCTTTATTTAAAAAAATGCGAGTGCTCGTAAAAGGTAGCAGCATATAAAAAGATGAAGAAATACGTGTACACCAAAAAGCAATAAAAGTTGCAAAATATGTACTAGAATTGTATGACAGGTAGATGAAAAAAATAGGAAAAGAAAATGTTGAAAACGCCGTGCTTACTTTTTTCCGCACAAGAAAAAAAAACTTTTTGGCCGATTCGTTCGAGACGGCGATGATGATAATATATGTAGATTATCTTTTTTGCTAGTCGTCGCTGTTGCAGAAATGTATGTACATCCGTTTCTTCATTCAGATAGTTGTGCCAAGTTAACGTTCTCTCCCTGTTCAAATTACACAAAACTAAGTTAAGCGTGGTGAGATGAGCATGACGAAAAGTTATTTTGCTGGACTTGTGTATCTCTCTGAACTTGTTCATGCTACATAACCTTGACCTTACTTTGTAATTTTGTTTCGGCAACTCAACAAATGACCTTGTTTGAATGCTATATTCTGTGTCATGTAGCTGTGTGCCTAGAGACATCCCTACTTTTGATTTTCGACTCAACTTGATAAAAAAAATGTTGTAAAACTTTATCATTCACTAGTAGTAATAGTCAAACCCGGTAACAGTGGCAAGTAGTAGTACCTCCACTTTTAAAAGTTGGATTTCCAATTTTTTAGAAAGCAGAGAAAATGTTATTTCGCAGAAAAAAACTTACTGTCCGACGTAAAATTTAATGCTAGGAACGATAAAATGTTCAGAAACGGGAGATTACTTTGGTGAATATTTGCGAGTACGGGTAATGGGTAATATTGGAAAAAGTTAAAAGTTTTGCTCCCATGTTTTATGTAAAATGGATCGTGAGGTAATTAATAAAGTTTTCTCTGTCAGAGGCGGAAACGCTTAAATCTGTGAGTGAGAAACTACTACTCTCCGCTTAAACATGAAACTGGAACGTTCATCCGTTGCAACAAAACTTTGCAAATTGGGTTCGAAAGGGCGATCTTTTGGAATATATTGATTACTTTTAACGTTGTTCATTATTAAATCAGTCGAGGGAGTGCAAGTTTAGTTGGTAGGTGAACGTTAAGGGTAAACGAAAGCAAGTTTGTTTTTACGGAAAGTGAAAATGACAATTGGAAAATCTAAATCAATTTAGTCCAAAACTTAAACCAACACCACAAAAATAGCAGCCAGAGAGCAGCAGCAGCATCATCATCATCTTCATAATGTATAACGATAAGCGACAACGTTTGGTTTACATTATTTCATTCTTGTGGTAGTGCGTTTTTTGCTTTCTTTTCTTTAATTCATAGTATTGATAGCCAGCAGCGTAGAAAATGGAAAACACACGAAGGATGAAGAAGTTTTTAAAAAACGTGGGTATCATTTTTGCTTCTTTTTATATCCTGCCATAATAGTAAAGTTTTATATGTATTGCACTCAACTGCACTATACAACTACCTATCTATAATACAAGTCTTCATCTTGCCTGCCACTACTACTGAAAAAACGATTCATGAATAATTGCCGAACCTGCCAAAAGAGAAATATATGCTGAAGTAATCTGAATGAATGGATGATAGAGACGTTTTTTGTAGAGAAAACGCGGGTGAAACGAGAGACGAAAACGTCGAAGCAAGTTTTATCTTCGGCATGAACAATGAATGAATATAAAGTTTTCTGCTTGTATCGGCCAGCGCGTTGTTTTTGTACTTATTAAGTAGCGAAAGCTATTGAGTTACTTTATGTGAGTGTTTTGTCTGTCTGTCTGTCTGTGAACATAATATTTTAAAAACGAAAAGGGCTGTTAAATTCTGTTTTCACTAATTGGAATACTGAGGTTTTGAACGACTCAGCAGAAAATGACGGTTTTTTTGAAAAACGTCTTTCTGGGTTAAGTTTTGAACGAAATCGAATTTATTTATTCATAATTTTCAATATAAAGTACCTTGTGACACATGACAGCTTCAACTGTACCATTTAACAAAAACTATTCATTCTAACTGTTGTGCTTTCACTACTTTTCTATTTAAATTGACGAGTTTATTTGTATTTATGCATACCAGAAATTTTTTCAGTGTTGTAGTGAATTTTTTAAAAGAAATTGAATGCGTAATCAGAAAGAATTGAGTTGGGTTCAAAGATGGGATATGCATGGGATGAGCTAGCGTTTGACAAGATACGATACAGCAGAACGTGCACTGCTGTTGCTGTGGTGGCACAATAACATCAAGCTTTAAACAAGACAAGATAAACTTGACGAAGCAGCAGGGAATGTTGAGACTTGATTTTTTTGGTAAAGTGGAAAGATGAAAAAAGAAAGAAAGTTAAATAAAGGCAACACAGAAGACATTTTTGCTTTCTTTTGGAAAAATTGAAATTCTCTTCTGGCCGTGAAGGGTTGCAGAAGCAGCAGTTTACACTACATTTTCACCATTTATTGTTATTGTTATTTAGTTTGGTGGTTTTTTTGTTCTCTTGTGAATACTTTTATTGAATGTAAAATCCATAAAGAAAGAAAAAACCTATTTAATAACATAAAGGTATAGAAATCAGGTCTTAAAAAAGTATGCATTGTAGAGCTGAAAAGTTTTATTGTTTATTAAATTGTGCGGGGATGAAAATTCGTAAGAAAATGATATAACAAACTCGCATTTTCTGGGAAGGGCTAAAGGTTGAGTAATTTGGTTAATTGAATTTTTTATTTCTTTAATTGGGTTTTTTTGAAGAGGAGGAGAAGGTTAAAATTATGTAAACTTTGTGGATATACACATGTACCATACAAATATTAAGCAAAAAGCACTCACATAATATGTATATTTACATGGATACTATGCAAATATTTAGCTTGTCATTTACCAAGGAAAGTTTTGATAAACGTACCTATGTATATGAAAAACAACAACAACAAAGCAGGTGGGAAGCAGACTTGACGAGAGTCGAAGAAATGAAAATTGAAAAATGCAACTTGTTGTTATACGAGAAATATATATATGTATACAAAGTACAGTTCTCTCACCACGTTGTATTTTTCCTTCATATTCGTAAAAGATTTTCGCAGGGGAGCTTTCACTTTATTTAAACAAAAGCTGTTTTTATTTACAACCTTGTTTACTTACTTTGTTTTGTACGATGATGATGATAATGGTTTCTATTGTAGAGTAGAGTAGAGAGAAAGAGAGAGGGAGGCAAGCTGTGTTGAAGAAATTAAAAGGAGAAATCTGAAGAGATAACAATGAAAAAGCAATTAAATAGAGATAAAGTAAATCGTTACAAGAAACAAAGTTATTAATATCATGGTCATAATAATAATAATAATAGGTATGCTGTGTATAGTAAATGTATAGTAGTGTATAATATGAACTTGTGCGTCATTAAAAAAAACTCAAGTACAAGAACAAGTTGAAAACACAAGTTTTTAGGGAAACGGTAGTTTCCTTCCTGGTAGAGAGATTCAGTATAGTAGCTAGTAGTAGTAGTCTGGGCTCACAACTTTTTATTATTTATGTACAGTTATAATACTGTAGTCAGTCTGGTAAATTTTCAAAGTTGTTGTTCAAATGGTTTGATAATCTTGCAATAGGAAAAAAAAAATAGTTGGTAAAATGTTGACTCCTGGGAATCCTGCTATTAGTAAATAATACGCCGAAATAAATCTGTTGAAACAAGGGGGATAATGAAAATGAAATGAACTTTCATGTAAAATTATTGTCTACTGCCTTTGTTGCCTTGGCCCACCACCACCACCACATCATTTTAGTTTGGTCGTTTTATAATAGAGTCGAAAGTTGACTTTCTTTTATTGAAATATGGTTTCCAGAAAAGGCTTTTTCGCAAAGAACATGGTGCTCTAAGTTTAGCCAGAATTTAACTATTTGAAGTTTTTACGAGTTTATAACTAAGCTTGGAAATCGTTTTATTTGAAATATTATCCCATACGATAAAAAAAGTTGAAGTATACATAAAATGAAATTACATTTGCTCGTATATACTAACGAAATATTAGATTACCGATTATTGTAGTTTTTCCCTTTCATCCAAACTCTTTTCTATAAGATTTTTTGGAAATCGTTGAAATAGTTTTACCGCGCTTTTCAGTATAATCAGCTAGAAAAAATGGAAACCAAAATGTGGTAATACTTTCGTCTAAAGTCCCAACTTGATGACAGCCATAGTCATAATGATGGTCTTATTCTTTTTAAATTTCGGCAAGCTGCGATCAACGTATCTCTTATACCGTATTACAATTCAGTCAACTTTGGCCTTATAGAAACTGCAGACATAACACCTAAAAAAAAGCACTACTGCTCTTTACAAACCGAACAGTAATGGGAAACATGATCATAGTACACTTGTGCAGAGATAAGACTCCATTTGCACACGTTGTCGGCATTTCCGAAAATATTTCCCGTGAAGGTCAAGAGTAAAACATTGAAACCATGTCTGCCCAGCAAAGTAAAAAAAAGTAGGTGCTATTGAAGACAGCATCACAGATAGATAGCTCTTTGACGGTGATTGCGCTGGTTCATCAGAACAACACACGTTCTAGGAACAAACATGTTCCCAGTTTTCGAGGAATGGCTTTCTTTGTGTTATGAGCTACCTTTCAATAAAATACCTACATCAAGTTAAAGTCAATTATCAGGGCATGAGAAGAAAAAAGGGGCTAGCCAATGAATATAAAACAGTTTGTTTTATTGGTTATTTATGAGGATACATAATATCCCTGCTAATGGCGACATTGAGATGCGTTGTATTTAGAAATAAAATTTGATGGATAAAATGTTTCGCAAGGAGGTTGTCATTTTTGTTTTCAATGTTAGGCGCATTGGCAATTTTGCATGGGGGTGGATTATTTGTACATATGCATATGTGGGGAATATTGGGACAATTTCGTTTTCGCTGTTTTCCGTTAAACGAGACTGTCAAATAGAGTAATGGTAGGTCTGCTGCCCAATGCCGAGGAAAAGTAATTAATCAGCAGATACATACAGAGTGTAGCGCATGCAGATGAGACCAACTCTTTGTTGGTGCTTGGTTGGTTGGTGTACAAAGTAGGCCAGATTTTATGAGAATGTGAGGACGTGTCAAATTGCCATAAATAAACGGGTACTTTCCCATTACTGGATAATTAGAGTCGGAGATAGAGTGTTGTAAATTGGATATAAAGTGAAGATCTTTGTTGTCACCGTAGTTTCCGTCTTCAAAAGAAAGTAGATCAAAAAGATGTCAAGGTTTCGATTAAGTAAATGTGAGCGGATGAGAAATTGGTGTGTTGGTTCCTTTTTTGGTCGTATGATGAATCCGATATTTAAGTTGGAGATCATATCTTTTCTCCTCACCATTTGTACCATGATCAATGTAGTGTCGAATGGCAAACAGTTTGTCGTATAGTCCAGGTAATAGATTATCAATTAAAGAGAAGTGACGTTGATGAGCACGAGCCAGCCGTTTAAAAAAAGAAAAGCATTCCTGGCGTGTAATTTAAGAGACATTAAAGCTCTTCTTCAAGGAAAATTCCAGTGGCGTCGTGTGCGTGGGAGGATATAACGTCTTGGAAATGTGTAGGCAAATAATAGTAGTACCAAAATAAACGCCATTAGACCCATCATTGACGTTGAGTGATGAGTTGATTGTTGGGGGTCCAGCGTAAAGGGTACCTGTCTGCTTATAGTGCATTCATTATACATTTATACCTTTGTTACAAACTCACCGAAGCAAGCTAAACATAAATGGAGTTTTACTGAAAGATCGTCAGTCTCTCTGTGAAGAATGTCAAAGGATTTAATTTAATTTAATACTTTTTCCGTTTGCTTACGTCATCGTTTGACCAAAGTGTTACATAATAAAATATGTATATAAAAAAGTGTTTACTACTCGTATTTCGTATAAGCATTAATTTGCAAAGAGCTCCTTTTAAAAATGCTTTGCAAGAAAATAAAACGTAAAAAATTACATCTTATCAAACAGAATTGTCATTGTTGTATTTTTTTCGGTTTGTTGGCCTTTTTTAAACGGAACAAGCACACAGCAACCATATTTTCTTACTGGGTATGTATCTATCCATTTCTTGGGAATCGTCTTACCTCTCAAGAAAGCGTGCAGCTTGTTTCTCGCTCTATATATCACAGAATAATCGGGCTGTTTTTGCTGGTTGCTTTAGCAAGGCTGACATGCATTCTTGCAGAAGCTTGTTTGGTGCCCACGTAGCTTCATCCATGAAAATGCCATCCATCGGCGAAAGTGGTAACAACGTTCTCTGCTTATGACGACAGAGAATCTTTTCACCGTTTCTTTTCTTCTGTCTTTTTCTATCGTAGCATCTTTTCATTCAAACAACTTATTGTCGCTCCATGTAAAATATACATAATGTGATATACAGAACCCCTTTGACTTTTACACGTATTTTCATCCCTTTCCAAATTTTGATCTATATTTTGACATTTTGTATAGGGGAAACTATTTCATAAGCTAGAGGAAAGTCGTAGGGTAAAAGTTTTTGCAGAAAACTTGTTTGCCAGTGTTAAGCTAGGTGGCAGTGTAAGTCTTTTGTTTGCTACGTTAGCTATGCAAAGGTATTTTGTATGCCCATTGCCCATCTTCATAATATGTTTGATCTGCTTATCCTGCTTTGCGAATGAACTCTGTGCTTTTTAAGCTTTTTATATGATGACATCATTTATCACTTGAGTTGCTTTTTTATTAGGTGTTTTATAACCAAAACGAGATATTCTCGTAATCATCATTCAGTTAAACATGTACTTGTGCATTTATTGTGTACTTTCCTGTAAAAAGTGGAGAAAATGTCTGCTGCCATTATCCATGTAACCAAGTGGAAATATTTTACCTTCTACACACACACTTGAACATACAAAAGAAACTTGTGAAAGTCATTTTATATCTGCTGTAAAAGTACAAAATAAAATACACTGCCAGCTTCGCCTTCTTCTTTTCTGTAATTTAAATTGTATTTCATGCTTGGTTAAATTTTACGGTTATTACACTTTACTTTGTGAAAAGAGACATCACGTAAAAGGGAGAGTTGTGAAAGAAAGTATGTAGTGTCCTTTTTTCTCGGTTGGATCTCATCAAATTATCTCCTTGTTTAGAATTAATTTAGCTTGTGTCAGTTTTCCTAAACGTTTCGTCATGATTATATAGATTAAGATTGTATATATTATTATCATTGCCATCATGATTTTATCCAACACAGTTGAATATTTTCATTTGCAACTTAAACTACTCTTGTTGTTACATGGTTGACCTTGAGTCCTTTTTTAAAATATGATAATTTTGTTCCATTCACAACAATTTTCGCTTAATTATAATGAGATTTTCTTTCACAATTTATTCACAAATGTATACTCACTCACTCAGGAGACTCAACGAACACTTTGTACAACAAAACAGCTTTACAAAAAATACAATTTCAACTTTTGATTTTCTCTGTTGCGTTCTTTCTTTCTTCACGCTCCTTGTAAACTTTTTTTTCAGTTTTGTCAAACTAAACTAAACTATGCTCAAGTGAAAATAGCGAGAGAAAGCGTTAATGAACAAAAGAGAAAATTTTTAATGGGGGAGTAGTAGTAGTAGTAATAGTAATATGGGTCGTCAAGTTGAAGAAGCTATAATATGAGCTGAGCAAAGGGAATAAGTGCTTTTTTGTGCCACACTACACCTCTAAGCTGCGGGTTTAATTCTTTTTCTAATGTACTTTTCGTATGGTCTGCTCATTATATAAATGTTGTGTGTATCACAAACGACTTTGCTTGTATTGCAACCAACTTTCTCTTTGCTAATGACAGTAGCACAAATTTTTAATTCTCTTAATCAGTTGTAAAGGGAAAGACGAAAAAGGAAGCAATGTAATAATCATGCCGGGAGGTATGGGGTTGAAGAAAAAGAAGCTTAATGACGACGGTGAAGGATGTGATGATGACTAGACTTTTGGACATTTTTTAATGTCTGTTATTTTTTCCCGTTCTCTACTGTAGAAATTTTGGGACAAAAATGAGAAATATTAATTAATTACAAATTACAAAGTAAAGTGGAATACATATTCGGAATTCCATTATCGCGTATTACCATCATCAAAGCTTTACGAGGAATATTAAAAAAGTTTTCTTTGTGAGACGACCTCCTTCCGGTTTAGTATTCTGTATTCTTGGAAGAGACATGCATAGTGGTGGTAAATGATAAGTATAGCTACTATTTGAAAGCTGTATGTTTTGAATAAATAAGCTGGGTCGAATACGGGTATAATTAATAATAGCTTAATAACGCAAAATATACATGTATTGTACGGTTGTCTGTAGTTTTTAATAATAATAATATTAATACTCTGCATTGAAAGGAAAATTATTGGATTTTGTCATGAAAGGAAAAAAGAAATAAAGAAGATTACAATGAGTAGGATTGAAAGAGCGGTGTAATATGTAGGTACAGTCGTCAACAATGTTACGAAAGCACACGTATTTTATATGCAAATAGTAGTACATGCTGTAACAATAGATGAAAAAAGCTTTTGTTCTTAAAGTAATATTTAAAATATTTGATATAAATAGAATTATCGATAATAAAATGTAATCTTTAATCATTTTCTTTTCATAGAATGATGATCAATACTGTTTTACTATGACTACTACAACTATTACGACGGCAATATTAATTACTTTTTATTGAAGCATTTTTTTACAAAAAATTAGATGCAGTCTACTTAATTTACATACATTCTCTATTTTTTAAGAAAAATTATATTTTGAATTTTTTTGATGCGGCGACGGATTGGCGAATTTCATTTTGTGATATTGCAATGTTGAAATATATTGAAACTCTAACTAAAATTTTAAACGATGATTGAACTTCAACTTTGATCTTGACCAGTGACCAGTCTCATAGGTCAGTGTGTAAACCTTGATTTATTGAATGTATTAGTACTTGTACGTACATTAAGCAATATAAATAATGCCATTAATCGTAAAATTTAAAAAAATGACATTTATGTTTTTGCAGGCGTAATTCATCTGTTTGTCGTTCTTGTACACATTTATTAGAAAGTTTAACCTGCTTCTCCAAAAGCACTGTGCTACTTTATGTGCCTATTTGTCCATTTAGAATTATAAATTGGCGAACTTTTGTAGAAAATAAATTCACCATTAAAATGTCAAAGTGTATTTTTTTCGTGTTATGTACATTACATACATTCTCTTGGATAACAAAATGTTTTCCGAATTTCTTATTAATTTTAAATATCAATTTTTACAAAAGCAAAGAAAATATTTTCTTTGCCAAAGTTTAAACTTTTTACTACACCAATAGGAGCGTAGGTCACGAAATGAAAACATTTTAAAATATTCATTACACATGATGTTATCTACTACATGTTTATCTACTAGCAAGAAAAAAGGAAGAAAGAAAATGCCAACATAAACGTTGTAATTACGTTGCAACGTGTGTGTGTATGTATGTATAGTATATACACTCACAAGATAATATACAATGTGAACGGAACTCTTAATGACTATTTATCTCACTTTTCCCTACTTACTAAAATACCATGCTATGTGTATGTAATTTCAAACCTGAAAGTTTTCTCTTTAAAAGCACACTAAAACATAGAAAACCATTAAAAAGTGTAAAGAAAAAGTGGAAAAAGAAGAACACTAAAACAACAGCAATTATTATTAAACCTGTGCATGTATTTATGTATGTATGTATGTAGTTGCCTAAGTAGTGTGTATGTTTTACTTTGAAAAAAATTATCATAAATTACCGGGTAGTATATATATATAATAGACAGTAGCAGTGGATAGGACAGGTTATCTGCTTCTCTCATGTGCATTATCAAAGAAAATATTTTTTAAAAATTGAAGTAGATGCTATACCGCTCTCCGCTGCTGCTTCTTCTGTTTATGTGCCAAAGAATAAACACCAACAGCAGAACTGCACGTTGTTGGTTGTTTACGTATATAAGCCATTAGTAGCCATTAGGGTAGGTATGATCTAGAAAAGAGAGAGAGAGAGAGAGAGAGAGCAATAGAAAGTTTTGACGGGAAACTCCCCATGGACCACCACCACCACTACCAACTAACCACTACCATCATATTATCATGATACCTTTTTTGTGCCACACACAACAACCAACAAAGCAAACATGTCCACTTTAACATATACATTGTGTATGCACTTCATATAGCCATGTGTATGGTCGTAAAAAAGGTAGTAGCAGCAGCAAAAAAGCAAAAAGTTATACCTACGTCACGGTAGGAATACCCCGAAAAAGTAGCAGCACTAGCACCAGCAACCTTTGTTGTTGTTGTTTTTTTACCTAGATATATTGCATCGCCTAACAAACTGGAATAAATGGTCTCAGGTGTACGAAACTGTTCCAGTCTCTGGAGAGATTATCTGGAATAAGATATTGTCGTCGTGTGTGTGTGTTGTGTAGTAGTTGTTGTTGTTGTTGTAGTAGTCTGTAATTTTCGCGTATGTTATTATTAGGCACGCTGTATATTATCTTGTGTGTAAGGAAAACTTACTTGTTTACTTTTGTCCGGAGAGAGAGAAGAGAAAGAAAACAATAAATAAATAGGTAGCTAATGGGGCTAGATGAGGTACGTACATTAGGATATACTTGTGTACTGTTTAGCCGGGTTTCGTGTACATAATAAATTATCTGGAGAACAAATCTTGGTGCTTTGCTGTGCATGCATATGGTTTGCAGAGAGAAAGAAACTTCTTGGAAGTAAAACAAGGTGGAGAAAAGTGCCAAAAGTCCATTACTGCAGCACTGATAACTAATGATTACTTATGTCTCTCTCCCTCTCTCTCTCTCTCTCTCTGCTGCAGGCAGGTAGTTCAGTTTAAGCTTCTTGTTTCAAATATACACGTACATATATTAACGAATGTTTACAAAGGCGGGGATTTAGAATCTGTAATGTCACAGCGATTTCAATGCCGGAAATTTTTTTAAACGGAAACAAAGTTATCAAATACTTTTTAAAAGTGGTTTTAGCCCGGTTTTAATTCATTTTCTATTTGTGGCAATGTGCTAATCTTGAATTGTAAATGTACACATTAAATATTTATGTATTGGTCGTTATTTTGCCAATTTGCAGTACTATAAATTCATTACTTATTGCTTTCATAACAATTATATTATGTAGTGGTAGGTACACAATTATCCTTGCAACATTTTTTATGTCTTGTTTCTTATCTTTTCCTCTCACCTCGCCCAGCAAGCACATCACTATTGATCTGATTGTATATTATTGCCGTTTGCCGTCATCAAACCCAAACGAGAAGAGTATAGCACCTCCTCCTCATCAACATCCTCGTCGTTGTTACATTCACATTTCAACTTGAACTCTTGTTCGGTAAAAAAAATCGATCCAGACCAATAATAATAATAAAATATATGTATATTGACTATCGACAACGACAAACATGACGACTGAAACGTCCATCCGCAGACTTGCATATAGGTACACACATACATACTCTTTGGGTGAAAGATAGAATAAACCAATGAATAATATTATAATAATGTTATTTATTATTATTATGAGATAATTATCATGATAGTAGTAAATGGAAGTCTCATTATCAGTTCTTCTCACTCAACTGCTTCTCTGCAATCTGATCATGGTGGTGGCACAGAGAGGCAGTAGTGGTGGTGGTGGGTGGGTGATGATGATACTATTGACTTGACACGATGATGAGTGACGCGCTTACATTCCTTATTTTATCTGAAAATTGCATCGCTTCTCTTGTACCATCCAACCAACCAACTCAAAGCTCAACAACTATTTTTGTTCAGCGTTTCATTTTTTTCATGTGAAAAAATCACATCAGATCACATCATCATCATCCGCATTTTTTATTTACTACCACCACCACCACCACTTCTGATATGCTACTGTTGCACAGATTTATATGTAATTTTACCTTGTTCATTTGACATTCATGGAACATTATCTTAAAAATGATGGTGATGATGATGATGATGGGCCAACACACGAGAATGCTACTGCTGCTGTATGACTTTTTAATCAGCAGAGAAAAGTATATAATAATGAGAATGCATGCAAACGTAACATGTTCGGCTCAATTATCATCAGATAATTTTCATCAGTGTGTTGGTGGTGGCGGTGGAAGTATGTATATGTAGCAGTAGTGGTTGAGGAGCAGAGATACTTACCATCACAATAGAAAAACAGCGGCGCGTGTGTATACAAAACTTAACAGTCAATTGTACTATTAAGTAAGCAGATTATTATAACAAGCTTGTGTATATGCCAGAGAAAACAGTAATTATTGATAATGCCTTTTACTTTATTATTATTATTATTATGTATTTTATTTTCGTTGTTACGCCCTACCTAAACTTCAAATATCTTTACAAGGTCCACACACACACACACAGTTCACGCCACCATACCATCCACCACAACACACCATAAAACTCTTTTTATTTTTTGGTCACATTCCCTATTACAAAAATATGAAAAGAGAGCGCTTAAAAAATTATACTGCTGCGGTTAGAGAAATTTGTACGCTAGATAATTTTTAATTAACCATCCACCTAGGTATGTTTGCATATTAAAAATGTAGCTTGTCATGCTCTTCTCTAGTTCTCTAGGAGGAGGAGAACGAGGAAGAAAAAGAGACGGTTAATACATGCCAAAAACCATAGACTATTTTTTGACTTGCATGGCATTCAATTTTTTATGTCAATCGATACACCTTTTGCTCTTGTTTAAATGTCGTGCTGTTGTCGCCGCTGCCGCCGCGCCGTGTGTGTATATGTGTGTG
Source organism: Sinhomidia bicolor (assembly GCA_027743785.1). Lineage (NCBI taxonomy): Eukaryota > Metazoa > Arthropoda > Collembola > Entomobryomorpha > Entomobryidae > Sinhomidia > Sinhomidia bicolor. The sequence continues at coordinate 492 of JAHZMT010004816.1, read as the reverse complement.
AAGTAAAGCATTTCAACGCACTTTGTCCTCCTCATTCATTGCCATTTTCATTCATATATTCATCCACTACTAAAAGTCTACTACCGTCACACTACTCACACTACATATGTACATGCAACAAAGTCCCAAGTATCGCATAAACGACCGTGACCATTTTGCTGCCATTTTCTGGCGCGGCCTAGACTGCTTCCTACCATTACCGCTGCCACCAACAGCAGCATTGCAAAATTATTTAGTGTGGTGAACTTTTCCATTTTTACTTTTTTCCCATTTGCCAAATAGAAACGAACCTTAAAAAAAATATTCCAACTACACATACTATAAAGTAGGAAAAAGCTATAATAGCTCTGCATACGTAGTAATAATAATAACAATGACAATATCATAAAGTTATTGCATTTTCTTCGCCACCACCAACCAATGCAGTTTATAAGAAGAAAAACCATTTTTCTCATTCTATACTCAAAAAAATGTCCAGCAACAACCAAAAAA
>JAHZMT010004815.1:0-11967 GCA_027743785.1 Sinhomidia bicolor | reverse complement strand
CTTGAGAAACCTGCACCACAAGTCGTTCCCACTTTTTGATGAAACCATTGCAGACGTTGTGGTGATAATAAGAGCACACTCGAACTTTACTGACACTTTAAAAAACCACTGTGAAAAGTTTTGAATCGATGAGTAAAAGGACTTTTGAATTTTTACTAATTTTGGAGATGTATAATACAATATTAAATAATATTAAATATAATATCAATATCAATTTTACGGTAATGTATATATTATTCATCAGCCGGTTATCCTCCTATCGGCAAAGTTATAAACATTTCTGATGTCATCTTCTGTTCATTTCAAGGACGTGGCTGAAACTCTGGTTCTCGTTGTGACGTCCTAATCTACTCACACCAATTACATATCCTATAATTCCTATATCCTATAGTCCGTATGGGCTTTCTTCTAGACGAGTTAATTCAATTTCATACTGAAAATGCCGATCAGAAAAACCATTATACTAAAAAATTATTAGCTTACGAATGAACATATTTTAGGGCAAAATTCATACTTCTTTACTTTACTTGTTTCATAGCATTCGAATGGACGAGTTAAAATACCGAATGAAAAGAGAATGAAACAGTGATTCGACTGATGTAATGGTGATTACTTGCCTAGATACAGCCATCGGACAATGCGAAATTTTGAAGTAATCATACTACTTAGGTTGTCTAAAAAAAATTTTAAACATGGAAATGTAAAAAGTTTTTTACTCTTTTTATTATAGGGTATAAAAATTTTAAAGAATCGTTTTAGAAATATTTTAATGATTTAAAATGGAAATTTTAACAAAATTGTTTCCAACGGTTCAAAACTTTAAAAAACTTTAATTGGTTTTCTATTACGTGAAATTAAATTTTATGTTTAATAAACTTCAAGTTAAATATTGTCGTTTCGTTTTCAGCCTGTTAATCAAAACAACAAGGTATAAGTGCCTGCTACTGCTCCAATTCAAATTATTGTGCGCTTTTGGCACAGTTACATAAATAAATTATCTACTTGTTGCACTTAAATACAGTTAAATTCGATAATTAAATTCTACATTATAATCCATAATGTTTAATTCCTGTAGCACCATTGTGAAAATTCACCATAAGTTAAAAAAATATTTCAACTCAATCAATACTCAGCTCCTGACTCCTGACGTTTGAATCAACCAAGTCAATGCTAAAGTTTGAGTAGTATTAAAATGCTAATGTCGTAAAATCATTTAAATATTCTTTATTAAAATACTATTCTCGATTCACAGCACATGCAATGTGTACTAAGCAACAAAAACTATGTGAATTTATCTTACATCATTAAAAGTAAACAACCTGGTAGCTTAAAGCTTATTGCTAAATTGTAATATAGTACCATATTATGCGCAGTTTTTTTACAACTAAATGCCTTGTAACGTACTTATAAACTTTACTCTGACTATGACACGTGACTATAAGATAATATTTAGTAATAAAGTTGGTTTTGAATAACGTTTTGACGTACATAAAATCTATATTTTAAAAAATACAAGGACTACTCAAACTGGAACTCCATTTTCTAGCTTCCCCATAATTGAATTCTTAACAATTACAAGAATAAAACTCATGTAGGTAAGAAGAAGCAAAGAGTATGGAGATCCAATTGTGTACATCCAAGCGAAAAGCTGATTACGTCGTTAAGGATGCACCTTTGCACATTTTTATTTTACTAAACCGTGACAGGAGAACTTTTGAATTTCATGGAAATTATTACACTGTTAGTTAACAAACCGAATAAAGTGATGGACAATAAGATAAGAATATATTCAGTTAGGTATTTGATTTTTCTGCTGTTTTCCGATCTTTACTAGCGCCCAGGATAACTCCACCTAATATGGCCACTATGGTTAGTCCTTGAGCGCCAATCCTTGCTCGCATCATAATTTGTGAATCCTTTGAACGTCCTTGACGGAAGCACCACAAACCGTAGCTCAAAGCACCAAGAGTAGCGAGAGCTCCTGTCAGTTACAAATAACGATATTGTATTATCAATTATACCCGAATCTCTATAATGAATTCTGTCAATCAACAATGACAGCTTACCAAGAGGAACAAACGGATTCTCCTTTATCTTTCGAAATAGCTTCGAACCAGCTGCTTCCGAGTACGCTGCAGGACCCAGAGTCTCCTCTCTAAAACGGAGCCACTCCATCTCCGTACTGATTTGTATTGGTGGTGATTCACCCTTTTTTTCGGCCGCCGCTTGTCCTCCACTGGAAGCCATCCCTGAACAAAGTACAATGACAATAGTTACAAGTAACTGCAGTGACTTTAGATATGAGAGATGTCCATTTCCATCTCAAAAAAACTTTCACATTTCTCGTATTTGTTAAATCTTGTAGCACAAAATAGGAAACAACTTACCGTCAAAGCGTAGTTAACAAATAACAATTAACTGTAATCTGACACTATCAATCCGACTCAAAATATTTAAATTTCTAACTCCTTCAATCGCTAGAATTGAAGGCACACACACGCACAACACATTACACATCCATCAACAGAACTGAATTGCACTTAAGCTCGCAGAAAACCAAAATAGAAAAAAAGAGTTTCAAGCTGGACGGCGCCTCTCTCAGATCACCTGACGAACATAAACAACAAACCAGAGCACAACAATACTATCTGTTCATCCGCTCTCCAGCACGCAGCCTTTGTTCCTCTCTCTTCTTGCACTTATAATTCAACTCAACCAAAACCACTAAAATGTATTGCATAAAAAATGATAAACGAAGAAGTTGGATTGGAAGTTCTGCGATTAGGTTGATAACAGGAGCAATTCCTGAAATCCATTAATATTGTTATTTCTTGAAATACTCTATATCTACACTTAACACTTAAAGCTAGTGGACTTCAAAATTTCTTCAAAAATGAGATTAACGCCGTATGACTTACAACTTTACTTACTTAACTCTATTTTACAGGCAAACGTAAAACTAACTGTTCTTTAAAATTAACCCTGGACTTATTTGAATAAATAGTTCTGTAAAGAATAACTGTCATTTCATCACTGATTCACTATCTCATCAATGTCATTTGCATCATTGAAAGAGTTGTTTCAATTGAGAAACAGACAATCTACCACCTCTGGACTTTTCCGACTTATCCAGTACGGCCTCAGCGAGACTTATCTTTTGTTCTTGAATCTGGGTAATTCTGGATTCAACTGTCCCTTTCATTATATATCTACCAAAAGAAAACAAATTATTGGTAACATTTTTATTTAGCAAAGTGCTACAAATATATTTGCCTTGGCTGAGCAGTCAGATAAAAAACGCGCACAATGTACTTCACCAATGTACTTGTTAAAAATAATGCCAACAGTAACTAAACATACCTCTTGACAATTCAGATGTGGAATTTCTCTGGATAATTGTTGAACTTCCACATGTTGTCGGCTCTGACCGTGCTTTTCTGTTTCCCAGTAATGAATACACAGGAGAAATTCATTCGTCGCAAATGCGCGTAAAGAATTTCTAAGACTTGAGTCCACTGAGATACAATAACGACTTTCTCTATGGGTTCACCCTCTGCCTTTGCATGAGCTCTAAGCTTTTCCAAATCCACTAGGATCTAAAAATTATAAAATAAAAGGCAAATTGCTTAGGAACCAAAGATAAATTTATAGTTTAGAAGAATGATTTTGCAAGAAGCACCAACCCTTTTTATCTTTGTTGATTCATACATACGATCAAACAGTGGGTTGATTTTAGTGATGAAGTGCTCATCATTGAGCTCATCAAACGGGATATTTTCCCCTATTTCCTTATCATCAAGCATTGGTTGAATCAAATGTGGATGAACCGCACATTGTCGCAGTCGGACCAGAAGAGTAAAAATGTGTGAAAATTGAATACCCCTTGCACCTTTGTCTTTTAGCTTTTTACAATCTGCGTCAGTAGAGTTCACCTGTCTATCACTTTCTTCTTTGTTATCCATTAATTGCTGCAGTACTTTCGTAGCAAACTGCTTCAGATTATCGTATAACATCATCTCCTCTTTGCTCATGTCTAGTTCTATCACCTCAATAGTTTTTAGTGGAATCTTTTGAATATTTCCACTAGCTTCTTTCACATCCAATTTGGTCCGCCGGAGAATCAGAGCCTTCCCCAGAATATGAAGTCGTGATTCTGCACCTACCGATTTACGAATAGTTTTGGAACCTATCCAAAAGTCCCAGATTTTCGAATTATCAAACGGTTTTACACGAAGGAATTTTACCAACGAATAAAAATCTGCAGGCCTGTTGTGAACCGGCGTTCCGGTCACGGCCCACCGATGTTTTGCAGTTAACTGACAAATAGATAACGAGCTCGCTGTTTTTGAATTTCTAATATAGTGGGCTTCATCCAACACTATTCGCTGCCAGTAAATACGATTGAGTGGACTCTTGGTTCTTGAACCATCTTTAGTAATGTCATGAACGATGGTGTTATAGGTCGTCAACACAACATCATTCTGTGCCAGTTGTGCAGCTGATGTTATCCGGTGTGGTCCATAATACATGCTTACACGAAGACCTGCAAAGTAATTGTCAAAACAAAAGTAACTTATTTAGCCATTGAGTATGTGTTTAATTTATTGCGCTATTTCAAAATTTAGCTAAACAATTGGAAATAAAATTACAAACTATTATAAAATTTACCTTTGCCTTTCTTATTTATCTCTTCCTTCCACTGTAAAATACAGCCAACAGGGCAGACAACCAGTGTACCTTTTGAGGGAATGCTGTCCCCAACTTCTTCAGTATCTACCCTGTTCTCGTCAGCAGCCTGAGCCCCATCCATTTTCGACTTCATGATGAGGGCGATTATCATTACAGTTTTTCCCAGGCCTGTAATTTGACAATTAATTAATGCAACTTGTACAGAACTAATTGGATTATAGTTGTTCTACAATTAACCTTTGCTAAACTCACCCATTTCATCTGCCAAAATACCCCCATTTGGAAAATTTTGCTCCCTCCAAATTAGCCATTTCAGGCCATATCGCTGATGCTCAAACAGAGGGATCAAACCTTCAGGGTCTACCATGTTATCAGTCTCTTTGTCCGCCATAGGCATGTCCTCAATGGTCTTGGCCAACATTGCCACGGTTCGCTGGACGTGCTCATAATATTGTTGACATTTCACTTTGGTTGGGTCAAGTGACTCGTTAGCGATGTTTGGTTTTGTAGATTTTACCCTGGCTGCCGTAACTGTTGCACAATACGGTTGAAATACATTTTCACCTTCTACTTCCCAATCATCGTCATAGAAGTGTTCTACAGCAGAATAATATCGCTCATCTTCCTCCCCATCATCCTCAAATAAATCGAGGCTGCTGGTGGCACTAGCCGTTTTTGGTTCAGAACTCTCATCCGTATTAATAGCTTGATTGTCAGCATAATCTTTCAAACTGATCTTATTTAGGCAAGAGATCAACATGTCTTCAACATCTTCACCAGGGGGAGAGGGAGGAGCGCCTTCAGTTTTAGAATCAAGAAAATTGGGTTTTATGAGAGATTTTTCTGGAGACTCCCCAGACGGAATGACCTTTTGTGTCAAGTTCCACACCCATCGGTTAATGCTCGAAAAACTGAGCAGAAACTGCAATTATTATAATAAAAATTAATAAGGACCATTAGAAGATAGCAGTTTGGTAAGTTACAACATAAAATATTATGGCAAAAATGATTGCTTATATAATTTCATACCGGCTTTCTGCAGTCATTCGTCGTCAGTGCAGGCGTCGAGGTGCGCTTCTTGTTGTTCTCTTTGGAAGTGGAAGTCTCCTCAATGCTCCCTTCCGAGTCATTACCACCCCTACTGATGAAATTGCTAATATTGTTAATGTCCCCCATTACAATATTTACGGGCCTAATCCTTTAAGAAACTTGGACTACAGAGAAAAAAATTCGACAAATACTTTCAATATTTGACCATGTTCTAGAAATAGCGTTTCTTCTATGAATTCAATGAACGACAATTACCTCACATTATTAAACTGATAGCTGGCTCAATAAAGTATTATTGGAACTTTTTATTCGTCCAAGACAAACCAAAACTGTCAAAATCTACGTCGTAGAACCTACTTTGTTACGTCAATGTAGAGAAATAAAATTTCAACCGCATCATCATTATCACATTATCAGTGATAAAGCAGAAAAAAAACAAGCTGATGATCACATCCAGCAGCAGACTGATGAAAAGACGAGCGACTGGGTTTTCTCGTTTTTTACTGTGTAGTGCAGTGCCAGTGCCACTAAAAATACAATACTAACTACTAACCCAGGTGACAGTCCAGTCCTTCCTTGATCACGTAACGGGCTTTAGTGTTTTACAAATTATATGAGTTACGTGTGACGAGGTTTAGGGTGTGTCGGTAAAGCTAACAAAGTTGCAAGTAAACTGCTTGCATTTTCTTTCTCAACTTATGCAAGTAAAACAGTACAGATTTTTAATTGGTCAGTCAGAAAAACCCTAAGGGATTCACTCGCTTCTCCTATTAACTTTGCAATGTTCTCGTATAAATACCATGATTAAATTGAGCCAAAGTTATAATAACAAATAGTTGCCTATCCCTCTATCCTGGAATACGAATAAAACAGTCTAAACCCTTAAAGTGACAACATCAAACCAACAAGGACGTTCAAATAAAAACGAATAATCCGAGTTTATAGTTGATAGTTTACAAAGTCAGGATGCATTTTTCGATGTCTTATAATATTGCGTTACACGAAGCAAAAAAGCCGACGAAATGAAGAAACAAAATTTGCTAAAAGGACACACAACAACATGATGACTTGTAGCAGTGGGAAGGCCACATTCCACGTCCAACGGATTGCACAAAAATTGCATCAGCCCGTGCTCGTCCGTATTCTCTTTTCCATTTGGCCAACTAGCCAAGCACCCAAAAGCAAGCTCACATCCTTATTATTAGTCATGTTAATTTTCGCGTGACACCAAACGTTGAACCATTTGCACTGCTGCTACGGCAAATAAAAATCTTAAATCGCTAGCTAGCTAGCAACAGCAGCAATAATAATAATAATAATGCACATTATGCACCCATTAGTTAATCGTTTGGTTTGTTAGTAAAAGTTTAAAGGTTACAAACTTTAATATTATTCATTACTATTACATCCCCAGCATCTCATTTTTATGCACCTTTTTCTGACTTATCTGTGCCAAGATGAGGATGACCAAGAAGAAGAAGAAGAAAAAGCCATCATTGTCGTTGTTGTCGTGGTTGCCAACTTTCTGCATAGTAGCACAGTAGTAATTTTAGCAGCATCTTTTCTGACATGACCACACTCACTTACTACCACCACACTAACAGTTATTGTCATTTAACACCCATTATCATTAATATTAATTATTATTATTATTATTATTGTTGCTGTAACAACAGTTTTGTAATGTATAAGTAACTATTTTATTAATAGGTTTTTGCTGTCCAAAAGTGCATATTTGTCTATGAGAAACGTTACAATAAATAAAGGCTGGGAATCTCCTACGTACACACAATTCTCTCTCTCTCTCTGTGTGTAGGAGGAGAAGGGAGGACGTGGTATGGGGGTGGAGGGAAACTAATTCATAATATTACGCATAAAATGTCATGTCGTATTATTAGTATTTCTACCAATTGTCTCACAATTGTCAGTTCAGTACATACATATAGGTAGGTGGGTAAGCCTGAAGAAGAGAGGAAAAGGCTGCGAGTTGTCATCGATTGTCGTGGTTTGGTCGTAGGACAGGACTATGAGTTATGACTATGACTGCCATCGGTTTACGATTCCTGCACAGTAACCTAAAACAGAAACATGACACGTAACATGATATGTTCGTGTTTGGATAAAAATTACGACAAAATTTACATAATTGCAAGGCAGCTCTCTTCTTGTAACATCTTTATCTGCTGATGCCTGCTGACGACGGGCAGAAAATAAAAAGTGTTTTTTTGTGCTTTAAAGAAAATGAAACCGTGGCGCTATGGGAGGGGAGGAAAAGGGTTTTAAAAAAGTACACGGGCGAATATCTTAAATGTTGAAATGCGTGCTTACCCAACAGCAAATATGGTCAAGAGTCATTAATTATTTATTTGCTGTATTATTGGGGTTTCATGCCATATAAATTACTGAAAGGATTGCTGCGTTTTTTTTAGCTTGTAACTTTTTGAAATTTAAAGAAGCAAATTATTGATTCTTTAAAAAATTCAAAGGTATTTGATACACTTTATTATTACCTTCACTGAGCCAAGCTCTGGCACAAGTTTTTCACTAGCAATAAAAATGTGCCAAGCTGAGCGATATGTTCTATTCAGCAGGTTAATACCAAATTTGGGAAATGTAGGGATTAGCTTCTTTGTAACTTGGCTATAAATTTCATGGCTATAAACGTCATGTATTTCAAGCATTATCGCTCAGTTTTCTTTCCTCAAGTCCCTTTCCTTCCGGAAGTTTGTCGCTGCCATCATCACCATCATCATAACTCATTCAATCTCTATAAATAGATGAATGGCGGGGATGAATCACAGATCATCACTGCGCACACAATATCTCGCGAATTAAAGCGAATGTCAAGTGATACAAATATCGACGTTTAACAATGGAGGCCATAATTGCTACAGATTGTCTATTCATAAAAGAAAATAAAAAAAATTGTATGAAAAATATTCTCAAGCGAAATGACTTCATTCCAAGCGATCCAGAAGCAGCAGACCAGCTTTTGTTGAGCTGCTTCTTGGCAACTACATCCCCATTCCATTTTAAAGGAAAAGGCGTTCACACGTAGACACTCTGACGGACAGAGTCATTGCCATGACTACCATAAAAATAAAATACCAGAGTTTATAGCGGCAGCTGCATTATTCTCTCTCAAAAAGAAAAACGTCCGGCTATAATTACCATTGCCAGTCAATCCATACAGTTGGGGTGGCAGCAGACCTGCTGACCATTATTATTATAACCGTTATTAAAGCGTGTACTGGTTCTGCACAGCTCATTAATTTGGCTAATTAATTAATGCATAAAAAGAAGATGGCACAATTTATATATACGGCTAAATGCAGGTGTAATAATTACACAGTGCATTGCGTGTCTCCACTTTTATATTCCACCTCATCTCTCCTCATGAGGAGGACGATACTGTTAAAAAGATTAGCAGATCATCGTCGTCACAGTCGCCATAATCGTATTATTATCTCATTTCTTATCGTCATCGTCGCAAGAATAAATTATACTTTTCGTCAAAAACATATCCTTGCAGAAAAAAAATCCATCTTGACATTGGTTTTGTGCTCCTCTAATCTAGTTATAAAGATAAAGTAAGCGCAACCAAAAAGAGGAATGAGAGGGTCAACAGTGACGCATATTATAAACGCGGCGGTGGACGACAACGACGGACGACACACAAGAGAAAAGGAAAGAATTCAGTTTATTACGGAATACTTAAGTCACAGATATATACACTCAAGCGAATGAACATAATATTATTATTATTATTATTATTACATTTTGCTTATTCAATCATGATGACTACTATTCTTGCAAATATACAAATGTTTTTGAGGTACCCAAGCAGTAAAATGGTTTATATTTGAAAAGCTGCAGCATGAGAGAGCATTTTGAAGGGATATTTATACGTACACACACACAAATGTGCATATATATATATTTGAGATTAAAGTGGTACATAATAGTCAGGCATTTACTTAATAACAATAGTGAGAAGACAGCCATAAATAAAATATCGTTTGCCTTCCTTTCTTTCTATTTTATATGCCTATTTACGTACTTAATCTGGCGTCTTCTTTGCAGCCCATCGCATCGCATAAAACTCTCTAAGAGAGCTGCTGCATCAGCAGCAGCAGCACTACTAGTTCCTTAGAGGAACGACTCTTAAAAAAATACCATGAGCAAATGTTCAAACTGCTCAACAACGGACAAAAAGTACGACAATTTTTTCTTCTCTGTTTTGTTGCTGCTGCTGTATGTTTATGTTTGTTTGTACCCATGATGAAACAAATGAATAATGCGTGCAATTTTGTGTGCGAATATATTTAATATTTTTTACCTGCGAGATGTTTTACGTTACGTATGCATGTATGTCGTGCTCCTGCTCAACGGCTCATCATCATCATCATCCGTACCGTTTTTCTGAACACACAGTCAAAAGTTTAGAACATTTTAGATTACGTTCTACGACGACAAATGTAGTACATGTGTGAAGCTTATACTCTTACTACACTGCCATCCACCACCACCAACCATCCTATTACTTTTAAAGGACCTATGCGTCTTCTTCTCTGCAGCAGAGCAGGAGCAGTTAAGGGTCATTTGATGATGAGAGAGAATTTAACTTTTTTTTTAACTACAAGCAGCATAGGCATACAAAAAAGCATCTCTCTTCTAGTCTTCTTCTTCGTCATCATGGAATGGATGTTAATGCGCAGAGATGTTAATAATAATTCAGCAGCAGCACTGATAATAAATGACGCTGATGCTAGGCCAATAATACCCCTATTTACAGAGCTAAATAAAAAAAAATGGACAATCTCCCAATTCTATATAAAGACTAACATGGTAACTCGTCATCCCTTTTTTATTTCTGCTACACTTGCCGTCCTGATGAGTTGAGTGCTCTTGTGCTGCTGCTGCCGTAGACTGGTGACTTTGTCTGTAAAAGTGAATAAATTTGGCGTCCTCCGTCGAATTGGTTTTGTTTTCTTGTAATAAAACATAAATATTTGAAAAACTTTGGCCCGTGATTGAAAATTTTAAGAAAAAAAATACTTGTTTCCAGCGGCACTAAAACGGTATACTTGTTTCTTTCCATTTGAATAAAACATTTTTGTGAAGACATTTTCTGATTTGTTTTGTGTTGCCACGATTGAAGTTTACTCTGCAAGGTTTACCTGACATTTTAAAGTTACTTCTTCAACTTGTTGGCTGCATTCTGGAAAGGAAAAAAATCATGAAATTCAAGGTAACGTAAACTCTTTACATCATTCTTTTTTTATTCTTTTCATTTTACCAACTATATGCACCTAGGTAATTTACATTCCTTAACGGATGAGGATGAGCGAATGAATGTAAATAATGTAGATTTTGTTCTGAAAAATGCACAAGGTACACAAACATACATGTATACATATTATGCATTATTATATTAGCGTAGATAAAGTCAATAAGATATCCATTTATCTTGTAATTAGAATTGCTAATAAAAAGGGTCTCCACTTTTAAGGAGTTGCATGCGTTCATATTATGTACGTATATTGCTGCTTCTGCAAGTTGTGTAAATAAATACAAAAGTTCATGCAAGCACAGCAACACGGTAAAGTTCAAAGCCAGCTCTTTTTTTTATTCATCTGTCAAAATAACGTTGAGCGCGTCCCTCGGGCAAACGGAAATTATATATTTTTTTCTTGCTTTTTTAGTCTCAAGGCAAGCCAACGTAATTTATTCACGTGTCAGATGAATATCAGTGTGGTGGTCGGTGGTCCAGTTGCTCTATTAATAATAACGGACATGATATCATCATCATAACCATGATTTTAAATAGAATGCATGCATGTAATAAACCTTTTTTTATTAAAAACTCACGCGAACAACGTAATGCGTAATCGTTATGATTATGATGATTATCGTGATTATTTTTTTGATAGTTTCCTATAAGAAAAACTGACTGACCTGTAATTACACCATTATTATTATTACTGCCTATTATTTTTGCTAAAAGTTATATCTTTTCACCCAAAAATTGATTCACATTTTTTTTCAAGCGTAGTAGATAAACCCACTTCCCAAATTCCTGTCATCTATATAATCATTGCTAATTTTCTTTTAATAATCATCAGTAGTGTACGTGCAGCAGTTTTGGGATAATAATAACATGCTTGCCAGTAGGCTAATAATAGCACCCTATCATTATCAAACACTCTTTTTTCAATGCCAAGTAGG
>JAHZMT010004814.1:0-17709 GCA_027743785.1 Sinhomidia bicolor | reverse complement strand
TTACACGTCAGATTAAAAAGGAAACTTGGAGCAAACAGAACTAAACGGTTGGGTGTTTGTCATTCATTTTTGTGCAGACGTAACCAAAAGAAAAACATCTTGTTGGGTCATAGTCTATTTTGCTTAACGTGTCAATCAACGCAAAAGAATCATTAATGCAACCACACACACATACTTTGCGCCGTCGACCAGAAAATTCCGGTAATGTTGTACAATGCAATGCAATGTTTACAAATTGCGCTCAGTTTGAGTTTGAACTCTGAACTCTGCTCTGAATATTATAACCGTAACTTATTGATACAGGTTTGGGTGCTTCAACTATATCTATGGTAGGATTTAGTTTTTAAGTAGTTATAAATTGGTTACAACTGACATATCAGATAGCATGGCTTCGTCAACCAGTCTCATTCATTTTTTTTCCTTATTTCAGCGTAATGTGAAGCTATGTGGGTAGTTAAAAATTATTATAACGACTAATTTTATGCATGTTAATGAACTTTTAATGGATTTGTGCAAATAGTTTTGTGATCTTATTACTACTACTATTGTCGTATTCTTACACGCGACCTAAGAAAAACAAATATGCAGAGAGTAAAGCTGTCTGTGTTCTGTACTTGGGTGTCATGTGCTACCACTCACACGGATAGTTTTTTCAATTTAAATAATTTATAAATTCCAGATGCAGCTTTCAAGAGAGGACTCAACCACAAAGGAAATTGTCTCTACAAAATTCTTGTCTGCTACCACCTTCTTATTATTTTAAAAGTTTCTTGTGTCATTTTATACGCTATCTATATATCTAGTAATGCAGTAAAACTCTGAGAACATTATATAGTTTGACCGGTAAAAGGTTTTTATTCGTCAAATATATCCTGCAATTTGCATGAGTGGAAAGTTCCATTAAAAATTAAAGCTATAAAGTAGCAAGCATCTCTAAATACTTAAATCAGATATTTTCTGTATGGGCATATTTGAGAATTGAGATAGAAGACATTATTGTATATTGTGCCCCCATTACATATTTATAGCATCTTCAAACTGTCTTCTCTATAGCCTTTATGGAGTTTTTGATTCAGTCCTTGAAAATGTGAAAATGTATTTTAATTTATGTTGCAACTTACAACAGCATGCAACTTTTTGTTCAATTTTTCAAGCACCACTGCTATTGTCGTTTAGCATTTATTATATAGGTTTGGTGAAAAAGAAGTACATAATATCAAGTTGATGATATGCAGTGAACCAGAGTAAATGGAATATAAATGACCTGATGTAAGTAGATTTACTACTTGACTTGCTCCAGTAAAAAATGATTTAGCAAGCAAGTAAAATTTGAAATTGTGCATTGCATTTTCCATGAAGCAACCAATAGTCATCACTCATCATCATCACCATCACTATGCCCCATACATAACTTGTATCAGCAAAACATAAAAAATAATATGGTATAAACAACGTATTTTATGAACCTAACAAATTTTAACTGCCAACAACTTACATAACAAACAATATAGGCAACAAGCTATACAAAACGTAAAATGTATTCAATTATTATGTCTATCCGAGTGGAAACGTTGAATTTGATTTGTTTGATTTTAAGTGCACTTTTTTTTCTTTGTTAGCACGTGAATCGTACGTACCTATAAAATATTTTAGAAAAAGAAGCCACATGAAAGAAATTTAAGTAACGAGTTGTTGGTTTATAGATTTTCACACCAAATAAAAAACAACCCTGTAAATTGCTCGAAAGAATAAGATAAGTGCTTACATTGGTATTGATGTCAAAAACTTTTAGCACCTGACCATTTCGGCATTTATAAACAAGGCAGCCATTAGACACGGAAAATTATTCGTAGGAGGAGAACCGTACAGTCATATGAATAGTTTTACAAGCCATGTACGTACGTAATCAATTCGAAATGAGAAAAAATGTATTGTTTTTAGCGCTGACATGTATTATTTTTCGTTTGATATTCTAGCGCGTGGTATTTTTACGCTAATTTTTAATTAACAGAAACTGGAAGACTGTTGTTATATAATAGGTAATTAAGATATGGTAATGTATATTAATTAGAACAGAATATTATGTCTGTAGAGTAAGAGTGATCAGACATGCTTTACCGAAATTGAATGTCTACCTTTGGGGGGTGAATTTTACCTTGTGACTATCATCATGAAACATTATTATTATTGACTAGGGTGCAGGGTGCTGGTCATACGATAACGCTACTGTTTTCTATACAAAGAGCAGAACATTGAGCATCTTGAAGTTTTTAATCATCCAAAATAATGTTTAAAAAATAAATACTACGCTATATACTAACATGTATGTAACATTTTATATTCACGCCTGGACAAAATCGATCGGTTTAGGCACCAGTTTTTATCGTGATTTCCTGTCATTTTTTATAAAAGGTGCAGCAAACAAAGTAGGTATATAATTTTTAGTTCATTTTTCTGTTGTTTAAACGACATTAGCAAGGTACTAATGGTCGTCGTATGAAACCATAGCATGGCTTGTAAAAGTTTTGTAAAAAATACTTTCCGACAGAGAAAATGAAACGTTTTTTATAAGTACATTAGCACAAATTTCCATTTCATGGAAATAGATAATTGCTAAGTTTTGAACATTTTCTTGAAACTGATTTTTTGAAAATAACAATGAAGAATTTATTATGCATACATGACTGTAACGTTTTAATAAAACTTGAATCGCATAAGTTGTTGCTGTAACAACGGATATTATTGAAAAGTTTAATATCAGAAATGGGAAAAATAATGACAAAAAATGTCATCTTCAGTTTTTTGTTTTTAGTCTGACACATCAAACACCCTATTTGTTGAAAAACTGGAGAATTACAAATCAGCCGCTATCACAAGGGTAAATCTTGCCTACATAATAATGGTATGTGCAAATTATTGCAGATACAGACAGCTTTATTTAATATAAACAGCACGCTGGATTGACGGATGGCTAAAACAAATAAAAAAAATTCGTTTCCGCTTATGGTACATATAAGCAGAATAACTACATGTTAGTCAGGCGTTCATGGAATGAGCAAAAAAATTTGCAAGATGAAGAGAGAGATACCAGCAAAAGTGAAACATTCCTCCAATTACTTTTATTTAATTTAAATATTCAGCAGCACAGCATACTGCTAACATTTTTTGAGAACTGTTGTACCAAGGAAAGTAGGCATTAGAATGCGTAATGATAATAAGAATAATAGGTATAGCCACTCCTAGTTTACATCCGTGAAAAAATGCTTAACAAAACGAGAAACGACTTTGTTGCAAAACTTTGTTTTGACTCTTTCTTCTCCCATTTAACCAGCAGCTCTGCACAGAACAAAGTAGTAAATTTATGCAAGCACATTATACTAAAACTTTAATTATAATAGCTACTCCATACATATTTACGCAAAAATGGCAAAGCAGATTGCTCCCACACACACTTGAAACAGAGTTCGTGATAACGAAATTGCATATTATTTAGTTAAGAGAAAATCTAAAACAAATAAATAATATAATAATAACTTGAAAACTTTATATAGTTGTAAAAAATTTCAAAAAAATTCTTTAACAGTGAACAGAGCAACATTCCAGAAGTTAAAAAAAATAACTACCTAGAAAAAAAATATGAACAATAAAATACAAGGAATTTGTATTTTCACAATGAAAAGAAACTATTTTACTTTATATTAAATGCAAGATGTTCTGTTTCAAATATATTTTGTATTGTATGTCATTTACCAAAAATGCCCAAATTGTTTTATACAGTGGCGAAACGCGTCCTTCCAGTTTGAAGGAAAAAGTTTATTTTATTTGTTTTTACATACTTTCTGCGTTATCAACAAGAAAGTTTGAAAAATGTGATATGTGTGATGATGGGTACGCAGACAAAAGTATTTTTAGTTTTATTAACGCCAATTAGGCAAGCCGAGCCTAATGTAAAAGTAATAATAATCATTCGAATGTGTAAATAATGCATAATAATAAAATATAATAATAATAATAAATGTATATGCATACATATATTTGCTGTTAAGATACAATTAGCTACAGTGCATAATATACGTACCGAGCGCACTTTCATTTTGCATTGCAAATAGCACGTTTGTAACGCATGAAAAGACACAGAGCTGGCAATAAAACAAGAAGGATGAAAACGTGCAAGAGTATCAACTTACCCCGTAAAATTGCAGTGGTGGTGGTGAGTGTACGGTAGACCCGATGAAAGAAGGATAACAACTACCACGCAAGCAACTGTTCCAACGGTGTACGTACTATATAACTTTTTTGGAGAAGGTGTGCCGAAACGTAAACGTCAGTTACATTTATATTTATTTTGGTAATTCATTCATTGGATGTGGCAATAAAGTTGACTATTCGTGAAATGTTTCCCTTGTAACTTTATTTACCATTACCGCACATTATTTTATAGCTCACTTAAAAAATATAGTTGAGTACTGTTCAAGTTCAGAAACTGTTTAAAAACCAAGATTTACAATCACTGTTTCTATTTTATGACAAACTTCCTGGTAAGGTCATTACAACACTGTAAAAATATATTTATTTAAATATATAATCTTACATCATATGTCACACACGAAAATTAATCGCACAGTAGGAGGAAATGCGTTGTAAATATTGAATTTTTGAAATCTTATAACAACAAGGATACTATAATATTCGAAATAGCGAAAATAATAATTTCTAAATGTTTTGAAATAATTTTTTCCCTTCCAATATAAATGTACACGCACAATGTTTAAGTCATGTAAACTAAAAACGTAAAATCTGCACTCAGTCTTGCAAAAGAAAATACTGAGCACCTTGTATCGAAATATATTAAAACGAGCTCAGTTCAAGTTCTTGTTTTGATTTTTGTAGACAAGAATTTTTGTTGAATGCTCAGCGCTGACGCTGGGTGACGATGATGATGATGATAGTAACGATGATCTTGATAAGAAATGTAATAGATTGTTCAAGTCTAAATTTTTGCAAGTATGTAAATCAAATAGTGTCGGAATGAATCATCCAAAACTAAAAACCACGTACTACGTTGATATTAAAAGTAAAAAAATAATATTAAAATTAATGCACCACAAGTACACTTGCTTCAAAAAGAAAGATAGTGATTGCTCTTGAATAGAAAAAGCTTAATAGTTTTTTGTAGGTTGATATTGTTGATGATGATGATTAAAAAAATGTTTTGACTAAAACACTAAAGAAGATAATAGCAATGCAGGTTGCATGTCTGTTGTTTCTTTCTTTTTTTTATTGTAAACCGCTACTGCTTCTGCTGCTGGTTTTGGTATGCTACTGCAAAGAACGCTCAGGCTGTAGTGGCATCAGAGTCAGTAAAGAACATCGCTTTTCCTTTCTGTCAAGTCAAGTGAACGGTCGCCTACTATTAGGGTATAAGAATATACATATAAAAGGGAATGAATGAATAACGCAACGTGAGATATCTACACAAGCAGCAATGTGCCAAAGCTACTGCTGCTGCTGCCGTAGCATTTTCTTATGAGGATGATGATGATGGTAGGCTTTGTTGTTTTCGTGCAGTTTTATTTTGTTGCGAAAAAGGTAAGTATTATTGTTGGAGCGAGTTTGGTTGGTGTATATATAATACTTTATTGTGGTGTGTACACTTTTTGTACAAAAAACCTACAGTGAAAACATGTAAAAATAAAAAAATGAAAGCACTGGCTTGAGAAATGGATTAAGGAAAAGTAGGGAACAAAAGAGATGCTTGCATATTTCATCTAAAAAATGTTTTATTGTGCTTTCTCATCTTATCATCATCATCACCACCGTTTTGCGTCTAATCTGGAATATAGAAAGAAAAAAAAGAAAGAATTTAGACAAAGTATAATCATTTTTGGTGAGTTAATTAGTATAGTCAAGTGGCTGTTCATGTGCTGTCATCAGTTTTTTTTCTTTCTTATTTCTAGGAAGGCAAGCATTATTTTTTCCATTTCCTTTCTCCTGTTTCTTTTTATTACAAAACATAATGAGAAAACTGAAAATAAATATAATATTTGCATTCAGCAAGGTAGGCCAAAAAAATACTACAATGGAATGGTGTAGCCAAGGCTCACACAGACACAATGGATGGTGCATACATTCTCCAGGGACAATTTAAATTCGGATAGGCATGCAGATATTTTGCCTGTGTATAATAGCAACCGTCAGCGTCAATATATTTTTTTGGCTGAATTGAATAGAAGAATACCGATGTTCTTTTTTACGTTCTACAAGACAAAAGTTTAGGTAAAAAGATTGTGTACAATTCTCGGAAGATAAAGAATGTGCTGCTGCTGCTAGTGTGGTTTATGCGGAGGGATGTTCAGTCACGGATTGGAACACTTGTCAGGAAAGTCTAATAGGACAAGTTCGCAGTGTCCAAATTTGGCGAAATGCTGTTGGCGATATTATGGTGTGCATACATAAATAAAGCGTTATTCAAGAGTGAACTATAGGGATACGGGAAGGTTGACACTGCTTGTAATACGTAATGGTATACAGACTTGTCCGCTTGAATGAATATATATTGCCCACAAGCAAAATAGCAGTATGGGTTGCGGTTTTGTCATAAACTTGACTTGAGTCAACCTGAGTCCATTTTTCATTCTTCCGACAAAAAGAGAGGAAAAATATTACAACTTGCTTTTTGTTTTTTATGCCAGATTGGCTTGCGTACACCTTGCAAACATTCCTTTGCATTTGACTCCTTATAGGTAAATGTGCACTGTTTTTTTCTTGTTATTGAAAAATTAGCAAAAGGTGCACACAGGTAAGAGCACGATTTATACCAGAATATTTGCTTGCGGTTGAATGAATAAACACGGTGAAAATACAGAGCAAGGAAGTACGCAAATTTTTCTCCATGTTATTTACTTACAAGACTTTGCAGTAAGAAAAGCAGTAAGCAAAATGTAAGTACTATCAAAGATAAAGCGAATGCAGTCATTGCTCTTTATACTGTTTTCTTGAATATAGGCAGTTTAGTTTTTAAGAGTGTAAATTCATGTAAAATAATACAGCACACTTTTCTGCAAAATGATCGCACACTTTGATAATGGTTTCATCACACCTTTTCTTTTTGCCCTATATATGTTTTTATTATATCTCATATGCATTTATACTTACCCAAACATCTCGTATCAAGCATCAAGAAAACATTAAATTTCTTCATTCCCTTAACACTGAAACTTTGTTGTACTTTCTTGCAAAAGTTGGCTAATAACATGCTAAATTGGTTGGTTGCAGCAGAAGCTATGACCATATAATAATGTTATATTGCACTTTCGTTACAACTGACATATGAATCAAGGAACGCCCGTTATAACGTAAGACGTCCTAGAGTTTGTTACAGGAATCGGTGAACAAGTTCCATGAGATTCGACTAGAGTGCAGGAAAAAGATTTCTTTCTCATAAATATTTGCTCGTCCTTCGATGCACACCTCCTCCTCCTCCTGCTTCCTGCACATTCCATCCCATTCATTAAAACTGTTTCCATATAAAAACCTTTTTTTGATTTGACTCCCTTACACGCCTCGACTCACTGCCAAAAATCTGAAAAGTTATTACTTTTGCCAAGATCACAAAACAAACTCTAAACTTGAAGGCAACACCTTCAACTGTACTATGTATACACCTACTTATCTACATTCTTTGAAAACTCATTCCCAGTGTAATGTACACATTAGTACACAATAGGTATTATTAACTGTGAAAGTTTTCCAATGAAATGTTGCAAACTGCCTTTTTACAAATAAACTAACAGATGAGACCGTCTGCTGGTTGAAGATAAGATGAAATATTTTAATATGAGGGTCTCATGTTTTATTTTGCAATATTGTACAATTTTTTAGTATACAACTTTGGTGGTGTAAAATGTTAAAATTTCGTGGCGGTCAAGGTTAAAAATGTACAGAGAGCAGACCGTTGGAATTTACTTTATATATTTGGCTTTCAACGTTCAACACTACAGCAGACTTTTCTTAAAATGCCGGTCTGAAACTGATAGGTGCTGGTGAATTGTGTCTGTAGTAAGGCATATGGGCGAATTGGCAGAAACAATACCCTCTGTCCCAACAAAATGCCGTAGTCATCATCTGACCAGTTGGTGTAACCACTGTCAGTCAACAGATCGGATTTACAGAGTACTTCGCGATTTCTTTCCAAAAATAAAAATATAAATCTTATACAAAACAAGCACTATACAGGGTCTTTTGTAAACGCATACAAGAAAGCTAATTTTATACTGGTTTTCCCCTGTTGTATTTTTTTGCTGATAAACGTAGGCAAAATGCCGGTTCACCTTTCTGGAAAACGAACATTGTAAGCTTTCCGTCAAGTACATTTTCTACATGTCATGTGATATGTCAGAACAGCACACGTACATGTGCAACCGTCTGCATTTTGCATTGTCACCAGAATATAAGAGCAATTTGTCTTGTAAATTGTCATTTTGGGCGCACTCTCTTACTGTAAAAATTGTCTGGATATGAAATTGCACCGTTGCACAAAAAAGGGCTCTTTGCATGTATACATATATATTTGAACGACTTCTGTTTAGGATAGACAGTGACTTTTGCATGCATCATGCCGCGTTGCTTCTACCTATGCCAATTAAATAATGGTGGGAAATTTGATATTAGATTCCTGCTGAAAGAAACTTTTAATAATACTTTTATGCACACAGTAACCGTATAGCACACACTATAAAAATAAAAATGGCACACTTTTTTTTCTAAAATTTTGGCATATTATTGTATCACAGAGAAATATTGAAAATAAGGACAGCCTTCTACTATTCAATTTCACTCTGCTTTCTGGCTGTCTTCCCACATCAAAAACCACTCCAGCAATACAATGTTCTGAAAATGTGTACATATCTATTCACATCCATAAAATTTTCAAGTAGTACTTAAAAAGTGCTGCTTGTTGAAAAAATATAGGTATGCATCTCGTTTTGGATAAAATTCATGTCACTTGTAAAATTGAAAACCATTAAATTGATATTTTCTGCCAGTTTCACTGAATAGAGCTCAGAGCATTTTCCCAGAATGTTTACAAGGTTGTCAAAGGGGGTTTTAAATTAAGGTTTTAAAATCCATAATGCAAGTAGGTATGCATATAGGTACTCAATCCAAAAACTCCAATATACCTACTCTGAATAAACACAATATAATGCAATATAAAGCCCACTTCTGTAAAAAAAAATATGCTGCAGCTATAAAAATAGGTTTGAAATGCTACACAAGTGGTTGGGTTATATATAATATAACAACAATACTTTAAACTTGACAAATGTAATGCGTTTAAAACTTAAAGAAAACCATCCCTAACCATCCCCAACGTAATTTGTGTTGGTCATGCATGCAAGCATAAACCTCTTTAGGGGATCTTGACATTTCATTATTGTTTTGACTGACAATGATTAAGTAAGTTAGCTTTTGAGTACACTCCAAACTTACTTTAAGCTTGTTTTAGCATTGCACGTAGCAAAGCAAGTAATGAGTGCCGAGTTCTTTCTGCGCAAAATAAATAGAAACTCATTTCTACAGCTGTCACACTAGTTCATTGTCAACGGCCTTATTTTTTCTCCGGAAAAGTATACTTCAGAGAGCAGCTGCTTTACTGCTGCTGCAGTAAAGTAAGGAATTAATGTCATTTTAATGGTAAAAAATAACGGTTTTACTGTCACGTTTATGTATTTTTGAAGTTTGTGTACGCAGGTGTAAAAGTGGTATTTATTTAATGAACCTCATATTTCTTTCTTTTTATTTAATTACTTATAATATATTTACTATTTCACTTGCCTTTATTGTTTTTGACGTATTTTTAAAAACAAAGATTTATACCTTTTATGAAAATAAAATATTTAAATTCGCTTTAATGTTAGCATATATACGTTCATAAAATAAGAGTATTTTGAATATCATTGTGTACGTGACGCAAGTTAAAAAAAATATTTAATGATATAAATTTTATCCTTCTTTACTTTATAGCTATGGGATGTTATTCTTATCTTTTTTAAAAAACTCTTAAAACGCAAGCAAACAATGTTCGTATATATGCTAGATACATAAGTATATACCTACGCACTTTCACTTTATTTCCTCCAACCAACATACAAGCAAAAAGGATATTTCTTTTTGCAATTTCATTGCTCTCTCGGATCAACGGATTGTTGCAGAAACAAGTAAACATTGAAAAAAATCGTGCTTGTTTTTCTTAAGCAGTATAGCATCTGTTGAGCATATCTCTGCACTCAATTTTCTTTTTTTAAAAACAACTTGACTTTCACCAGGCTTATATTTACACATAAAAGCATAATCGTAAAGACAAAAAAAAGACGATAAAGTAAATAAATCCCATACCTGCCATGTATCATTTATATATATCCACTCACAAAAACAGGTAGAAAGAATGAGCTGAAGCAGTTAACAAAAAACACTTTTCATCCTTTCCAGAAATATGTACATTCAGCTCACTCAACAAAAGTCATAATATGGTCATACTACTCATAATAATATCCAAGTTATACGATATTAAGAGTTGCCTAAAACTCTATAAAACTCATTTTGCTCCACATAACTTTTCCCACAAACAAAAGAAGAATTGTTTCAGCTGCGGTTTTTTTGTGCTGGAAGAGAGAAAGAACACTGGTGAAAGGAAGATAGTAATAATAATAATAATAATGATGACAGCAGTAGTGGACTTTTGCACAAAGTCACGTATTTTTTTGTTTGTTGGTTTTCCTGGTCGTTTTACATGATATGTCTATATGATCCGAGGTTATATGTGATGTAAAATAAATGGATAAATAAAACCCTGAAGGAACGTATTTTTGTGGTTCATGTGATATGATGTAATGGTAATGATGATGAATTTTTGAGAAAATCACACGAACGCTTTCTTTTTTAAGCGAAAAAATATAACATCACACACCACACTAACCTGCCCAACTACTGTAGTTTTTGTCATAAAACTGCATTTTTGCTTTAACAGAACGAACGGCAAGAAACGCACTGCCATTAACATGTGGGTGCAGCCTTGATGGTGGTGGTGAATGAAAGCCAGTGAGTTTGAAGCTCTTATGTTTAATTATCACTGCTGCTGATAACATGTCATCATATACATACATACATATATGGTAATTGTACATTTTCATGAAAATAAAGATCAACGCAGCAACAATATCAATGAAGAAGATTAACTTGTCTAATCGCGGATGAGATAACGAGGTAGTAAATTTATTACCGAATAAGCAAAGCAATGATAGGATTTAATGGGGCATTCTAAAGGTTTTAAAACTGGATGCAACTGTCATAAAATTATTGTTATTGTCATCAAATTTTTCACAACAGTAGTATTTTTTCCTTTACCAAGCACTCCGGGTATAAATCATCAGTTTGTTTGTACTTTTCGCTTTACCTTACAAAATTTGTCCACAGACACGGATAACTCTTTGTGCAAAATAAAATTATGAATTATTTGAAATGGCAGTTTGCAAAGAGGCAACGTTTTCTGTACAATTTTGGAATACTTTTCGGTGAACGATTGTACTATTGCTGTTTGCATAAGCTTTAAAAAGAATCGAAATGTCAGTTTAGCTGCAATTCTAAATAGGTAATAGTTGAAATGAAATTTAAATGGCTGTAGGTGTAATTTTATGACACAGACATTTCAAAAGGCAACAACATATGTGTACAACAACACGTCAAATGCAACGCCGTCGTGATGTGCACAGACATATTTTGTTTTTATTTTCCCGTGAATAATAATCAATACATTTTTCAATCAATACATCCATCCTTTCCATACATTTTTAAAATGTAATTAAACCGAAACCTCAATGCACACTCATTCATTTGTCGACAGCTTATGTAGTAGCGTGTAATCATGTAATTGCATACATATGTCGCCACCTGGTTACATAGTTGACATTTTCGGAAGCGACCATTAATACGTAGGTATTTATTATTAAACTTACATGACATGACCACGTAGCATTTGAAAGGATTTATTTCTTTGAAAATTTAGTATCTACATAAATTTATATATAGTTTGTATATAAGCATGCATAACTATTTTAAAGTATTTTAAAAGTAGCTTCTTTTTTGTAGAATTCAAGTACATAGTTACTTTGAGATTGAAATACATCACATAAAAGTTATATAAACTACCACAACCTACTGTTTCCTTTAGTAAAATATGGGAGTGTATATATTATTATAGGTACTATGTAGTAGTAAACTATCTATGTAGGTATATATCTATATAAAGAATATTATATTTTTAAACTAATTTCTACGTTTTGCTATTAAGCTAAAATACTAAAATTCTCTTACAAATTAACAAACAATGGAACGAGATGTCATGAGTGTCTACTATTTTATACAAATTGTTTAGTTAACACATGTTCCTTATTCTGGTAGGTATGTAATTAAAAGTACTTTTTCCCAAAGAAGACTTATTCTAATACAATAATTAATTAGTCATAAAAACATTACAAATCGCACCATACTTGCAAAATGGTTTATCATTTTTAAAATCATTACAGTTGTAGCTTACTCAATAGTATTTAGGTATTACCCCAAACTCATTCTAGACACTGCTTACAAAGATAACTTAGGTACATATTATCTAAAAGTATTTACAAATACTACCTGTACAGCTAAAGCTACTAATAAAAAATTACACATGTATATATTTACACAGTCAATTGTCAAGAATTTCCAAATTTCACAACATCTCCAGTAAATTAGGTTTTTTTGGCTGTGCCATTTATAATGCTTATACTTTGTAGTAATAATAGTAGTAGTGAAAGTACACGTAATAAATTCACATAGTGGGAAAGAAGGGATATTCTTAAGAAAATGATAGAAAAAATAGCATAAATACATATATTCCCTTGATGTCACGTACACTTACAGCAGCAACGCAGAAACTAAACACTTGTAGTAGTAATGTTGTCTGTGTGTAAGGTATCTTACTCAAGCGACTTGGACTTGGCACAAGAAAACTGATATATAATGTCGCAAACTTCACAAGAAGATTTGGTACTTCAGCTCAGCTATAGTAATAATAATAATGTTTAGGCTTTAGACAGACCAAAACATGAAGATTATTCCTTCACTCACTCATGCTTTCACAGAAAAAGAGAAACCTTTGCGTAGCACGCAGTTTCACTGCAAAGATATATTACATTACAGATCAATAAAGCAAAATAAGCGAAGGTAAAGGATTTTATTCTGTTGATGAAACGATGCTCATCATTCACCGTGCTCAATGTAGTTTGGTAACTAATGAAAATAATAAGAGTATTACCCTTGCCCTTGGGGGGGTCTCCCTGTCTGTGTGCATGCATGTAATATGGAAGCATAATAAAAATGATGTCGATGTACGACCTTGAGCTTTACAAACAGCAATATAAGCAATAAAAAAGTATCATGGAGGAGCCAAAGAATGATAAAAATTAAGGTATACTACTCGTCATGAAAGAAAATGTAAAGTCTTCAAATCCCCCACTTATGAGTAAAGTGCTGCAGACAACAGTGTTACTGCAAATTGGGATTAGTGTAGTAGTAGTAATAGTAATAATAATGATGATGATGAAAGATGAAAGTGTACGGCATCATCAGAGTGAAAGTGGAAAGGACAAAGGAAGACGCACAAACATAATAAAGAGCATCATCATTGGTTTAATGCATTGTCGTCGTTTGTCGTGAACAGAGCGCACTCTACCACTAATAACCTTCTCAACTAGAGGCAGTAGCGGATCTGGCTCTATAGTATTAATACTGGTAACACGGGGAAAATAAACGGGTACGAATGGTAACCAGGGCTCATTTTGAACATCCTCATAATTATAATATCTTGTGCGTCCGCATTATTCTCCACTTTTACAACATGATATCTTTTACTTTCTATTTTCCTGCATTTTAACGAGTTTTTCGGTTTATGACTGTCAGTTCACACTACCATATAATCTTACACACATTTTCTCTTCTAAAAACTTAAACTCTGTTGGATCTCTAGTTTTTTTGTGTGCTGTCAAGATGATAGTTACTTGAGAGAAAGCTGAACAACATCAGAAAACTGAAGAACGCGGTCAAAACTCTGAAATTACATGTCAATTGCTTTTAAGATAACCTTAATATGGGTTCACTTCTCTGTCGGAGCAGCAGTCTCAATGCCGACAGTAATATCAAATGTTGACAAAATGTGTGTAGTAGACATGTGCCTAATTGTAGCTATATCTACGCTCGTGCACATTGGCATATGTATATTGCGAGAAAAAAAATTATGTCAATATTATGTGGTTTCTTTTTTTTGCTGGGTAACAGACTTCACACTGTTTTAAGGCTGCAATATCGACGAGTAGAATAAACATACTTAAAAACAAGGGCAAAGTATAATAAACTGAGCGTTAGGTAACTTACATAAGCATACATATAGGAAATTAGGATATCAACAGGCGGGCCACACAACTATTTTCTAACTTTTTTACGTCGTTATTATACACATATTTACCACTAACTCTGTTTTGTTCAAAAAAATTGTGTTTACCGCACAAACACGTGAGAAAGAGATAGTAATCTTGTACACATTTGAACAAGAAAACAAAAAAATGCAATTACAGATTTCAACCCAGCAAACACTTTCTTTTCTTACTTAAGCAAACATAATATTTCACGGTAAAGTAAACAATTTTTTCATTCAAATGTTGCTATTTCTTCTTCTTTCCTTTCTAGAACACCATTTCTTCAAAAAAAGAAGTTTATACATTTTTATACGATATTCTCCAGACTTTTTTTTAGAATATTACACATTATGTACATTGTAAGTATATAGCTGCTCAAATCATTTTAATAATAAATTTTGTTATAATGTACTTGGAAGAAAATGATTTTTTTTGTTTGATGTAAAAAGTGAGTGTATCCATTCATCATCATCATCATCATTAACGTATACTAAAGGTAGGTAGTTATTTTTTTATCAGCATCAACATCACCATCATCGGAAAAAGAAATCAGGAAGGAAAAAGTAAGAAAATTGGATAAATCGTGATATAATTTTTTAGCGGAATGTTCAACACCAAATGCGTCCATCACCACATCCTCTGCCACCACCGCTAGTACCACCGTTGAGTTGTCGGACTTGTCTGTTGTGCATTTGGTAAGTGTAGACACGGGAGGTGGCAGGACTGTACGGATCTTTGAAGCAAATGCATTGGAATGCTCGTGCGAATTCTCGACGGAATTTGCCTGTAAAAAAATTATAATAAGTGGTAAAGTTTTTATAATAAAATATAAATGTTTACCGCTCTATATGCAGCTGTAAAAAAGTCAGCGATTTTTTCAAAACAAAAAAGGGATCCAGTCTTCAAGTGTTCTCGTCATTATATTCATTGTTTACTCACCACTCATAAAATTATAGATGAGCGGATTTATGGCAGAGTTGGCGTAGCAAAGCCAATGAGAAATCATGGCAAAGTACGTCAAATACTCGTTATTTACTGCAATTCCGGTTAACCTACAGGAAA
Source organism: Sinhomidia bicolor (assembly GCA_027743785.1). Classification (NCBI taxonomy): domain Eukaryota; kingdom Metazoa; phylum Arthropoda; class Collembola; order Entomobryomorpha; family Entomobryidae; genus Sinhomidia; species Sinhomidia bicolor. The sequence continues at coordinate 2,143 of JAHZMT010004814.1, read as the reverse complement.
AAATGAGAAAAATATATATTCACGGTAAAATGTTGCTGTGTAAAAGGAGATGAAAAAGAAAGTGGTGAAAGAACACACACACGTACATGAAAATACTGTAGAAGTGCACGGGTAAGTAGCACATGGCGAACATGATGACAACCGCCACTAACATCTTTGCAGCCTTCCGTCGAGATTTCAGCTGGTAATCTGCCTGGCTGCAGTGAGAGGTTGAGACTCCTCGAATTACTGGTGTCAACACTGTCAATCAATCAATGAAGTTGATGCGGGTAATTAGTGATACTGATTAAATAAAGCTTTGCTGAGAAAAAATGCACTATTATTTTATCATCATCTGCTTAAGTTTTAACGTTAAATCTAGAGATTTTTTTATTGTAAACATATGGACAAAAAAGAAATTAGATGTTGGTAGGTACTATCTATTGACACTAGTGGTACCCGTGTATTTACCTAATTGCTTACTATTCATTCAACGCATTAACGTATAATTTACCGTTAATAACATTACGCTTTTTTCCTGTTGACCCAGTTGGTACACATTTTTACTTTTATGCGACGCAGCACTCTCAGTCCATCCATGACATATGGCCGAATTCAGATTTAAGCTTTGATATTGCTAATTGCTTTACATGTTTACGTTCTATTTTAACCTTCAATGTCATTTAGAAACGAGCTGTGAGTGACGTGTACATATACAGCTTTGGTGGTAGAATTGATAAAAAATATGGCGGAAGACGAAGACGAAGAAGATTTCAGTAAATCTAATCTTTACAATATAATAAAAACAGAGTGGTCGTATATGTGTAGGCGTCCTTGTTTACTATTTTCTTGGTAGAAATAACCAACTTTTATTTTATAGTACCAGCAGCACAGTTTGTGTAAACTTGCTCAAAAATACAAATATCATAAAGTCAATAAATTATTTACAGCCTTTGCGCTGCTGCTTCTATGCAAGAACACGGCATTGGGGAAGGGGAAGATTATCAAACAAGGAAATAATATATCTTGTGTTGTTTTACTACAAAACTCCACAACGAATTTTGTAGTAAACAAAGCTAACATTTGACGTAGGCGTCTATCGGTTTATACAATGTTTACAAAAAAAGGAATGTAACGAAAAAACATACTAATAAATGTGGCTTTTATTTTCCGTCGCACGCAGGCTTTTCAGCATCTTACCTTTATCATTTACACAAGTGTCGCAAGTAAAAGGAAAAGAAAAAAAATTCAACAACATTGCTCCATTCCATTCTTTGTTGCATTCGTCATTAATTCCAAAGACTTTATTTCTAATGGATTTTCTTATTTGAGCAAGAGTGAAAAGAAGAAGAAAATGACGATGAGCATAGCACAATGATATTGATGATATATGTCTTCCGAAAATTGAAAATAGGCACAATAGACAAATTGACAAGTGAAATTCACGGAGCTTAAAACATGCAATAATGTACAAGAGTTTAATCCGTATACGCACTGAAATTGAATAGAACTTTAACATATAAACTTTCTTTCTACACAAAAGAAGCTTTTCAGTTATCTATTCATAATGCGAGAAAATGTAATCCTTTGGGAACTCTACGCGGCCTTTGGGATACGTGTGTGCAAAGCTATTTCAGTTTATAAAAGGTTTTCATTCAAATGCGCGCCTAATATCGTGTCAATATATATATACACAAGTACCTACCTGCTTATTCGGGTTCCTATTTGGAAACCTTATACATACTAAAAAAGTATATTATTACAACTTTTGAGAAACAATATTATACAAGTAAAATCATGGAATGAATGATTGTCATTTGCATGGGAAAAAAGTGAAAGCTAAAAGCTAGCGCGGTTGTTGTGTACATTGACATTATTACACTGTATGAAGGCAGCAGTACCCTGAAAAGAATCTCATTTTTGCATTCCATTCATTCACCAGTCGTCTCAACTGTTTGTTCATGTTTTGTGATATACACTATATAAAAACCTGTTGTACTTGCTTTTTTACTGGATGGATGGACTACATAATGCCTTTTAAGCACGAGAAAAAAAGGATATCATTCAGAAGTAACCAACCTACTAGAGCCTCGATGATCAATACAACGAATGCTCGTTAAGTTAGACTTTAGAGCATAATTCTTTTCTGTTCTAGTTTTTTCTC
>JAHZMT010004813.1:0-16473 GCA_027743785.1 Sinhomidia bicolor | reverse complement strand
ACCTCAGTCATTTAGGCATGATTCTCCAGTTACCCCAGTCATTTATGCATGATTTTAAAGTTACCCCAGTCATTTAGGCATGATTCTCCAGTTACTCCAGTCATTTAGGCATGATTCTAAAGTTACCTCAGTCATATAGGCATGATTCTCCAGTTACCCCAGTCATTTATGCATGATTTTAAAGTTACCCCAGTCATTTAGGCATGATTCTCCAGTTACTCCAGTCATTTAGGCATGATTCTAAAGTTTCCTCAGTCATTTAGGCATGATTCTCAGGTTGCTGCAATCATTTAGGCATGATTCTAAAGTTACTTTGATCATCTAGGCATGATTTTCTAGTTGCCGCAATTATTTAGGCATGATTCTAAAGTCACAGCGTTCATTTAGGCATAAATGTCAAGGGACCCCACTCATTTAGGCATGAATCTAAATAATGGACAACTTCAGATCCGTTCAGTAGTTATAATGAAACTGTAATTCTTATAAAACTGCCATTTTCTCAATAACCGTTAAACGTTTTCAAACTTTGTTTGTATTTTTGTTATTGGTTAAAAATTGATCATAAGCATGCGTCACAGGTATATGTTATCAGAAAAAATTTAGATCGTAACGGTCTGCAACGATTTCAGCTGACCAATTTTGCTTAAATTCGAAAGGGGTCGTCCCATGAAGGCATGAAGTCTGTATGTAAAATTTGAATTGAATAGGTTAAAGCGTTAAGAATTTGTCGATCGGGCAGAATGCAGAATTCAGACAGCATTTTCTCCGCTCCCTCACTCCCTCATGGTGATTTTAAAAGATGACTATGTTACTTTTTTAATAGTAAACTTTGAAAAAGATGTGACAGAGAAAAATTTAGACATGATTCTAAAGTTACTGTAGTCAATTTTAGATGGTTCAAATCAAAAGTTACTACACTAATTTTGGCATGATTTATGAGTTTTGTATAAAAGACTGCAGTAACTTTAGAATCATGCCTAAATGACTGGGGTAACTGGAGAATCATGCCTAAATGACTGGGGTAACTGGAGAATCATGCCTAAATGACTGGGGTAACTGGAGAATCATGCCTAAATGATTTGGGTAACTTATATATTATGCTTAAGTGACTGCAGAAACTTCAGAATCATGGCTCAGATTTTCTGGCACATCTTTGTTTAAAGTTTACTTTTTTATTAAACACGCGGCATTATTAAATGTTGCATCTACAGATCATTTACATTAATCCAATCCCAAGAAAACATGGCTGCAGTCTAGACGTGATTGCGTGATTGACACCTCTGTCTACAGATGCAGGCATTTTTTCGTTTCTGATAGTTACAATATACAGTACAGATACTTTCCAGTGTCAGCAAAGGCAGAAATGTTAAAATATTAAGCAATATATTAAAAATAATAGCAGGGTGATATGGCTGAAATGACTGGCCATTAGAGATTGGTAGTTTTTCAGATAAGCTTCAGCTCCAGCTAAGCTACGTAGCTTTAGCTGTAGCTAGTAGCTTAAATTTTTGCGCCTCGTAGCTTATCGCTATAGCTTGATGCTGAGTTATAGATTAAAGTAGTTGACACTACAGTAAATAAAAATATCGACGACTGTATATAGAATATTTGGTCATACAAGTACATTACTCGTCTTTAGCCTTACCTCGATGCTTTATTTTAACGTTTTTAGAAAGTTTCATTTATCATTTCTTTAATCAAAAGTAGTTTACATTAGCTTCACGTAGCTTGAAGCTGAAACTTAGTTTCACGTAGCTTATAGCTGTGGCTTGAAATTTAGTTTCACGTAGCTTGTAGCTGAAATTTGGCTTCTCGTAGCTTATAGCTGTAGCTTGAGGCTTGAACGTCAAGCTACCAATCTCTGCTGGCTATTTAGTCCAACACAAGGATGTTACTTCACATGCGTCTTGTGGTGGTAAGATAACATTCAATAAGTATAACTGGCCCTGAGCTTACGTTTTACATAGAAATGTGTGAAAAGGGGAATAGGAATTCATTTACAAGAATTCATATTTACCCCATCCGTTATAGTCATTCACTAACGTAATAATATTTTCACCTTAATGAGCTGACCAAAGATACAAGACACAGTTACTTTATTTACTTCATCGACTCAGATGCAAGATACCGTTAGGTATCTTAACGGTATCTGCAACCGTATCGCTTTGAAAAAGATACCAATCACTGTTTCTAGATAGGTTTGACAGTTGACAACAAACTACAAGTACTAAATTAGCAGTAGGTTGAGAAGCATGAAGTAGATTAAATATTAAAAGTCCACATTGTAATCATGCACTTTTCATATACACGTTTATAGTATTAAGTCAATTAATGAATTTAAATTTATTCGTTTACGTACAATTTAAACAATTGCCAGGGTACTCTTTTCTTACTTTACTTGGGATATTTATTTATTTATCATTATTTCTGTAAATATTATCCCCGTCCAGAAGGAAGGCGGAGAGAATATTATTAACTTAGGACGAAAATTAGAATAAAATTAAACGTTGATATTTGAGACAAGAAACCACATTTTGAATCAGTTCAGTCAGTGCATTTGATGCGAAAAGAAGGACAGAGAAATGGATTGAGAAATTCTTTACATTCATATTATAGCTGGCCAACAGGAAGTACGTAGAGATAAACAGTAGATTGTACTTAATAAACTTCTACAGAAATTTAACTCACGCAATAATGAGAAATGATGAACATTTTAGTTCACGCTTAAAAGTTCTAAATTATCATTTTTGTCCACATATCTTATTTGACTTTTGAAAGTTATGATTGGCACCTAAAATACATTCGCTTACAAATATAACACGAAGAAATGGAGTACATGTCTGCTGAGGTAACGCATCATTTGCGAAACAAAATAGGTCTTTTGGTTTGTTTAATTCACACAGATAACAAGTTTGTTTTTTACAGTAAAAGTGCGCTTCCGTTCCTCTTATTATTTATTACTCAACATTCAGTGAACAAGTAGAAATTTAATTAAAGTATTTATTATACTTAACAATTTATGTAGTTGAATGTGCACATGTCGAACAAGTATAGTAGTAGAATAGTGTGTTTTGTTGTAGTAACAACGTCAAGAGCTACGAATTAAATAACGACGAGAGCTCAAATAATTTGTATAGCTTAATTAATATAATCACTTTATTTTATATGAAGACGCTGATAAAATAGGATCTATAATGATGACATAACAACGGTAATAATAATAATAATAATACGAACTTTAACAACAATGAAATGACGAGAGTAACAATAATAATTAAATGTTGAGTTACAATGAGTAGTAAGTAACCTTATTCAAACGTGGGCGTATTGTAAGTATTATACATGTACACAGTACATACGCAGTAAATTGTAATTTTACGATTCATTTACGATACGTAGGTACATAATAAATGTACATAAACACCTAGCTAGGGAATAATTATACTGACAGAGAAACATCAAATGCAGTTCTTGTCTTTTTACGTCCGATGAAGATGGCGCAGTGACTTACACTCGAATCAAGTTGGCTGCTGGTCGGAGTTACCTGAAAACTTGAAGATGTCCATGACATAATTTCTTACCAAACTTATATTTTGCTTACTGGGTACTAATTTTCCTGATGAACTGGTAACGAGCTCTAGCTGTCATGCGTCATGCCCTCACCAGTAACATATTTTGCTTCACATGGGATTTTTGTATAAGGCTGTAGAATGACTATGGTTTCTGGATTCTGAAAGTTCATTGTTCTTGTTCTCTGAATAGGTATTACAAGTTTTTTGTGTTTGACTCTGTTCCTGTTTTTTTTTCGATTTCCCTTGTTGGCGACCGTGATTTATAGTACAATTGTCTAGCTACATATACATACACCAATTATACTACAATGTAAACCTAACTAATAAACGTAGCTTCATTGAAATGTCGACCTTTCAATGTCTAAAATTAAATTGGTAACGTTTTAAAAATATTTTCTGTATCGTAGTCTGCTGATAATAAGTTTTTGAGAAAATAATTGATAATAAGTAACAACAACAATAAGTGAACCAGATATCTTGGTTTAAAATGTATGTGTGTTTACGTTACGATGATAGCAACCAACCACGTCAGTGTCAGTGGTCATCATATATGGTTTAACTGTAATGAAATAAATCCACCGCTTCTTTCGTGTGTCGTCCTTACTCTAGTCTAGTAGTAAGTAGTATTATTACCAAAAAATAATTACATGGCAATTTATTTTTACCTGCGGCCTGCGCCTACCTTACACTAGAAATATATATGTATGTACATGAGTGAAGACGCCCACACACACAGTAGGTAGGTATGTATGTGTGTGGTTTCTGTGTAGAGACTACACGAACTAGCTACGTAGATGATGATCATTATCATTACTACCTGACCACTTGTCAGGCTAAAAGGATTTGTCTAGTAACGATTCCCTGAATTCTTCAAAAGAAATGAAGGAAAAGGAGCGTTGGGAGGTAGTGGGGAGGAGGAGTGGAAAGGAAAGTATGTAGGCATGCATGTCTTGATGAACTAGGAATGGATTTGTCTGGCCACCTATTATAATTTCTCTTATTACAATGTGTGAAAAATGGAAGAATTTTGATTTTTCTTCTTGTTCGTCTGTCTAGTCCCGTTACCGTCATAGCAAGGTAAGGTTGGATTTGATGATGATGATATAATAATTAATTATTAGTAACTATTCGTAGTTTTGTCTTCATTTTGACAAGATGGAGTAGAGTTGCAGAGAATAGACTTTATGTATATATAAATATCAAGTATTCAGAATAGAATAAACTTTGAAAACACACGAAAATTATACTTTTATGAGTAGAGATATAAATAATGACGGTTGTGCTCTAGGACTAGTTGTCTAGTTGTGCTACAATCTACAATCATGTTCATGTTTGTCTAGTGGAATCCTCCGTGTCCTCCCCCGCGGCACTTGATGACTTTGAACTGGACTGGACACGAATTCTTGATTGAGCGTCCCGACGTCTTGCTGCGGCTGTACTGCTACTTCCACTGCCAACGGCGCCTGCTCCAATGTAGCCTTTGTTGTTGGTCCCGTTGCTGTCTAAAGAGGACATTTTTGTGGGCGGTCCTCCTCCTCCAAGGGATGAGGCGCCTCCAGAAATGGGAAGGGATCCTGAGCCACCAGTAGCAGTAGCCGAACCTGAGCTCCCTGGAGGTAGGCCAGAGGTAGATAAAGGAAGAGATATCATTGAGGCGAGAGATGTTTTGTGAGGGGCAATGGGGGGCTGCGTGCACGACGAGTTGGTGAGACTGGACTTGGCCGATGTCCAAGAGTCAAATGAGTCTCCTCCGCGAATGGAGCAGGAGCAGGTGGAAGACATGCGAACACTCGAGTCAATGCTCGGGTTACGACTGGGATGCTGTCGTGAGTTGTTACTGTTGTTGGTCAAGTTTTCCATCGAGTCAAAGAGGGAATCCCGCTCCTCCAGCATTTCCACCGACAGTGCTCCACTGCTACTGATGCATAGGGGATTTGCGGTGGATCCTGCCCCGCTGGAGTCCACAGATACGCTGGTACCCAGCACCGCAGAAGAGGATGACGTCGTGGTAGGAGCATTTTCCACGGAATGACTTTGAACTAATGGCGGCGGTTCATCAGATGAGCTTTTTTGCTGGCCAGACTTTTTGAGCGACTTCATTGTGGCCTTTTTATTGCCTGTTGAAGTTGGAGCTGTAGATGCATCCAGGGATACCTGTTGCACCACAGTGGCGGATGGCGTAGGCGGTGTAATTTCCAACGAACTTAACCATTCTGAGGTTGATCCAAGTTTCGACAGGGTGTTTTTCCTTCTCGTTTTCGGGCTCGTTGACTGAGTCACCAGGTTTTCAAGAGAGGAGACCACGCTCGCTGCCACTTCCAAAATACTCGCTGAGGAGGATTTGCGCACATTTTGACGCTGTTGATTATTCTCCGAGCTCAATTGCTCTGCATTTTCCTGCTCTTTCTCCACAGGAACTTCATCAGCCTCTAGCTCCTCTGCTTCATCAATCTCGTCCACCTCTTCCTCTGTTATGATGGGTTGCTTCGCTTCGTCTATCGCCCCACCCGACGTTGTTCCTCCGGCCCCTGCACTGCTGTCCTCGTTAACCACACTTACCACGCTACTCACAGAGTTGGGGGATGAGGAGCTAGTGTCTGAAGTGTCTGCGTCATCCGTCTCAGGATTGAACAGTTCCACCGCCAGTGATTTCGGCAGACTTCTTCTAACCAGCTGTCGAGTATAGCCCGACTTGCCTTCTGGTGCCACTCCAGGCTTCCTTAAAACCTCAATTTTTTCCACTTTCCTTTTGCCACCGCTTCTGTGGGGATGAATGACTGTAGAGGCTGTTGTGATGGTACTCGTAGTGGGCGGGGGGCTAAGAGGATGTTGGAGGTTGGGAAAGTAACTGGCATTACTTTCTGCTTCAATACTGCCCACAATGACCACCTGGCTAGTCGGTTCAACGCCAACCACTGACGATGCTACCGGTGATTCTTGAAAACTGCCAGGATCTGTGCCGGGAGACTGCTGAGCAAAGTCGCTAATTGAGCTTCTTTCATCGCTGGCTAAAAGTCTTGTGGTTGCGGATTCATCAAAGAGAAATTTGGTCACTTCTCCACTTCCCCCGCTAGCACTCCCTCCTCCACCCGAGCCAAACCCCGAGGAAGTAGTAGATCCTCCCGGAGTTAGTCTTAAATGTCGCCCTGGTTCTGCTGGACTTACTTCTGGACTCCGCTTTCGCATAATAGCTTGAACCTCTTGTGCAAGTGGACTAGGACTCTTGGGTAAGTTCCCGTGGGTTGGAGGAGATAGTCGGGATGCTGGTGACTTTGGACTCCGATCTGAATCCGTACTGTTTGCTCTAGTTCCACAAAAGTCGACACCAAAGTCGTCCAAGCCCCCGGATTTTGGAATGAAAATGACAGAGGCAAAACTATCTTCAGAGTCGACACTCGTGTCACTCTGGAAGCTCGAGTCTTTCGATGAGTCTGAGCCATCCTCCCTGGACAACTTGCGAACGTGTCTAACGCCAGGAAGGAGTTTGTTCCCTGAGGCGGATCCACCGTTGGCGGACCCGTTTAAATCTCCCCCTTCACCAACAACTCCCTTTCCCAGAGGACTTAGCGGGCCAGGAGAAGAGCACTGCCCATGGTGATTTAGGTGGTGGTGGTGATGATCCTGCTTGTTTCCTTGTTTTCCAACGAGAGTTAGCGAGCCTGCGGAGCTTCGACGCAGAAAAAAGGGAGGAAACAAAGCTCTTCGCGCCGAAGTTGTTGATCCAGAATTTGCATTCGAGTACCGGTGACCACCTGGAGAACCAGGTGGGTAGGTTGCTCCCTCTTCACTCTGCTTCCAATTTTGAAGCATTCGAACGATTCCGTTTCGAAGAGAAGTAGTTCCACCACCGCCGCTGCTACTACTGCCTCCTCCTCCGCTTGACTGGGAGCGTGCGGACTGCTGAGAAGACTGATGATTGCCATAAAATTCAGATCCGTTGCTAGCACCACCACCAGCACCACAACCACCCACACCCTGACTGTGATCACCATTTGTGCCACCCACGTTTTCCGCTGTAGATGCGCCGTCCCCATTGCCGCTTCCACTTCCAGATCCTACGCTCCCCCCGTTATCTTGTGCTTGTTGTCCGTTTTCGCCATTCCTCTCCCCTCCTGCTGCTCCGGATGAAGTGGAGGCGTTGTTGGCAGTTTGACCTGAGCCATCACTCCCAGCACTGCCACCTCCTCGAAATCCCCTGCTCAGTCCATTTTTGATAAGTTGGAAGCACTTAACGTTGCTGGAGTTTTTGAGGAACGCCTCTTTCATTTGATCCCACCTGGTATTCTCGACAGGACGCGCGGCCTTTCTTCCCTTGTTGTAAATCAGCTCCTCATTCAAACTGCACTGCTTTTGTACCTGTTGTTTCAACCTTTCCTTTTCCCGTACCCGCTCCGAAGAGAATATCAGCTCATCGTTCATGCTCGTCTGTTTCCAGAAATGCATAGAGGAAGGCGGCACTATCGACTTTTTCTGATGTTTCAACTTTTTACTCAGATGCGACGGCTGTTGCTGCTCTTGGTGTGCCGTGGGGCATTCAGGTTCTCTGGGAGAGATCTTCTTTGGAGATATCCCAGATTCCCTCGGTGATATCTTTTCGTTCGTGTCAAACTGGTCCACCGCCTCTCCACTCTCATCGTCACCACTATTGCTTCGTTGAGTCTTCAGCGTCGCTCCATTTTCAGCAAGAGAGTCCTGTGATTTTCTAGTAGTGCCACCGCCACTAGCAGTTCCATTCACTTCCCCCGTCTTCTCCTCAGTCTCCTCCCCTTCCTCCTCCTCAGGGTCTGAGCAAATTGAATGCTTTTGTTTAACAAGCATCGGTCGTGGTCTTCGTTTCCCAGCTTGATCTACAGAATTTTGGGCATGTTGAGGGAACATCAAATGAAAGGTAGAGGACGATGATGGCGACTCTGCAAGGCTCTCTTCGTAGTATTCAGTCTGAACAGAAACGTGACGTCTGTAAGGACCTAAACTAGGATCTTCATACGATTGGACCAATGGTGACACACTAAATGAGTTGTCATCCTCCTCCGTATTTGTAACGCCCTCGGCTCCAGTAGTCCCTGTCGATCTGTGGTGATAATGTCGTTTTTTCCGTGGCTCACCATTGTCTCCATTTTCTCGGCTTCTTCGATGGTGATGGTGATGAGGAGGAGCAGCCGAAGAGCGAAGTAGACTTACAGGAAGAAGGCCGAGTAGATCGCTGAGACTTTTCGACTTGGGCTGAGCTCCAATAGTTTGAGCTTCCGATGAATGACCCATGTCACCACAAGTTGTCTCCAACGTTCGTCTCCGTCTAGGATACAGCACATTGGAAAACAAAAGGGCGGCTTTGGAAGTTGCCGATTGAGTGGTTGACGAAGTAGTGTGTTGAGTCGACTGCTGAAATAGCTCTGCGTACTCGGTGCTTTCCAATTGACGAAGTTCAATGGGAATAAAATTGTCTGCAAGAGAAATGGGCGGGCCAGCTCCTGCCACTCCACAACAGCCTCCGTTGTTCACACCATCATTGCTTCTATGGTGGTGGTGATGATGATGGTGGTGGTGGTGGTGGTGATGGTGAGGATGCGGGTGGTAATCCAGTCCAATGTCCTCTCCGCAGTCCATGTAAGCAAACTGCTCAGCTGCACCCACAATTTCATCTGTGCCGGCAGCAGCAGCAATGTCCAAACCTTGAAGAAACCACGGGCGTCTCCCTCCTCGGTTTCTCCGAGTTCCTGCCAGCTTTTGAAGCGCTCTACGAACAAAGCTGTAGCAGGACTCGTTTGGAGAACTTAGATCTGAACTGGATTGAGAACTGCTGGGACAAGTGGGATCAATACTGCGACCGCGGTGGTGACGCACACGACCCCGTTTTCTGCACACCCCGTGCATTGAAGGAAATGAGTCAGAGTCGGAGGTTTGGGTGTACGCATGGTAATGAGTGGCATCGTCATCCGATGTAGTTGTCGTTGTTGAATTTAAATCCCGCTCGATGGAAGAAGTCTTGTCGTCACTGGAGGAAGTCATTGGCCGGTTCCAAGGAACGAGCACATCTTGAGACTCAAACTATATGCCAAAAAATCGGGAAATATCGGAAGAGAGCACTGTAGCGCGACTGAATAGCAACTTGCACGGTGTTGTAAATATTTATAGAGATGAAGCTGTACCTTTCGATGTCGCTGTTCCATTGCCCAAACAGAGACCATAAGTTTACCTCCGATTCGAAGAACACGCGCAAGCTCTTTGAGGGCGGCAACGCGTCGTTCCGTGGTTGCAAAATGGTGAATCACAGCAATGGAGAGACCCGCATCAAAACACTCGTCACGGAAAGGAAGGGCGAGACAGTCAGAAATCATCACCTACAAAAAACAAGAGCTTTGTGTAGCGAACCCAGCAACGTCACCTGGCTTTGCGTTATGTTTTGCATGACTAGCACGGGCCTCACCTCATGGTCTTTCTCTCTCGCTATATTGGCTAAATTTGAGCAACGGTCAAGACCAATCTTATAAATGGAAGGGTTAATACTTAAATACTTCCCATTTCCGCACCCTGTGTCAACAAACATGTAGCTAGTTAGAGATTCCGCAACACTCAATTTAATTTCAGTTTAGTGCCATGCAAATAGCCATTTACAGCTTACCAACATCACAGACAAAGGATCCAGGTTCAAGGTCGAGCAGAAACTGTTTCACTCTCGGCCATGCCCTGTACCTGGAGTCGGAAAAGTGACAAGCAATCTGCTGATACACGTCGTGCACATACGCCTTCTCAAGAGCCACCGATCTCGCCTCCCGCTCCGTGCTTGAGCTGCACTCTTCCGGCTTACTCGCTAAATTTGTGGAACCCCACGGGGAGGAGTATGAAGTCGGTGGAATGGTAACAACATTCCCACCACCACCGCCACCACCACTACTACTACCACCTATTAGGGCTCCTCCTGCTCCCACTCCACTGGTGGTAGCGGTTGTTGACCCCGTCGCTATTGCGGAAGCGGCGGCTGTCGCTGTTACCATTGTTGAGGCCGTTGATGAGGATGACATTGCTAAGCTTAAGACTCCACCACCCACTACCGCTGCGCCACTTGTAGTGGGTTGAGCCGGAGCAAACCCAGCTCCACCACCTACAGCACCAGCAACATCCATATTTTCTAGTGTGACCAACGCCACTGCTACCTGCAGTGGCAGTAGTGATGGCTGCAATGCAGGGATAACAGCTGACCACCTCTTTCTGTTTGCTGGTTCCACAGCAGTCAATGTCGTTGACACCCTTCCTACTGCAGCTCTTATCCTCCAAGATAATGGCTTCAAAACTCCTGCACTGGTTCCTACTACCACCCCGACTACTACTGTCTTCCCGATGAGGATGGTGAAAATGATGACTGGTTCTTCTCTTCGACTTTTTCGATTGCTTCGTCATGATTATCACTTGAGAAAATTGCTAGGGCGGAGGCAGCAGCAACAGCAGCAGCGTTGTTAGCACCTTGAAGTAGTTTTCTCATCATTCCAGCCGACGGGAAGGATGACAGTTTGATATTGTTCGTCTAGTTCACCGTTTGACTTGTTCAAACATAGCACGCATTCGTTAGACCGTTCGTTCGTTCGCGGTATTCAATCTCACCAAGAAAATCACATTAAAAACCAGTTTTATTATTATGATATGCATATCATTTCCATCTTGTTCTTGGCTAGCCACCTTGATAATGATTTCTAGTCGAAGGAGATGAAAGAGATATAGACAGACAGACAGATACAAGACGAAATAGAGATATATCTTTGTAAAGATGCACTTGAATAAGACACACGAGCAACACTGTTGATGAAAGTTACCATTTAACAACTAGCTAACAATTATTTTTCATGTCTGTTGTAGTGCAATGTATGCACATGTACACTTACATACGCAAAGAATGAAAGGTGCAATTAAATGAGCAAGGGGAATGTTCAAAGTACTTAGCACCAGCACCAAATCAGCCGATCGTGATCGAGCGCAATAATAGTTTGAAGGAAGTAGTCACAGGAAGAAGCGAGCACTCTACAAAGCAGCCTAGCTAAACTAAACTAAACTTTACTCAAGTCTTCTGAGATTAGCCAACTGGTTTCTAGACTTGTAGTATCCTCATGTTAAGGAAACTGCCTTAATCACACAAGTCAATCATCCCATGGCAAAGTTTTACGTAAACTCTATTACCTTTTGTATCCCCTCATCTCAGCACAAAATCCTAGCAGACACTCTACCTTACTTTTACTTCCTCTTTTTCACTTTCACTTTTCCCCATCTTTTTTACTCAGGGCGACCACCTCCAGCACTGCCTTCCCAAAAGTTGATAAATATCGCCATCGTAATAATTAAACCATTAAATCATTTATTTCTTTACCGCAGCGAAAACGGAAAGCAGTTAAAAAGCGGAAAAGCTGCTGCTGCTGCTGCTGCTGTTGCACTTAATGTAATTATCCTTTTTGGCGCGCTTCACACAGCAACCACCACCACCACATATATTTTTTTTTCTCTTTTCGGGTGTATTTTATTTTCTAAGCACCGTATAATAACAATAACAATAATTAGCAGTAATAGTAGTTAATAATAGGAATTAGAGCTGGGAAAAAATTAAAACAGCACTAGCAACAACGGCAATAATAATAATAATAATAACGTGGCGAAAGTGAAAATAGAAGAGAAGAGACTACTACGTACGTACAAAGGAGAGAAGTAACACCAGCACTGGACTGGAACGTGAGCAACAGCAGCAGCGGTGCTAGTGGTGGTGGTGGAGGAGAAGGTGGTGTAACTTTAACAGAACACTCACTCTACTCCACCAGCCAACAAAAAGGCTGACGATGATGACTTGGAGAATGATGAAATGGCGAAAAAAGAAATTATTACTACTACCATGTATTTATCATTATTCGGCCACTTTGTTATTACGTGTTCCTCTTTTTTTCACTTTGTCTTTCCTCATCCTCCTCCACCCCCTCCATCCTCATTATCTCCCTCCTTTGTTGCTGTTGTCATCATCAAGCATTTTTTTTGTCCGTAGACCTACTACCTACTCTCCTCTTTTCATCTCTCTTTTTCTCTGCTACTTGTTCCTCACAGCATATGCCCTTGCATTGCAGCTACAGATAGATGTAATAGTCATCAACCTCGTCCTTCCTTCCTCCTCCTTACATCTACACGCATTCATTCCAGCTCACTTTCTCTCCTCTTCTTGCTCTTCCTCAGCGATACCCTTTCATCACTCACCAACCACCACCGTGTAGAATATTAAATGGGAATTATATCAACACATCTACTACAGAGATGCATAATTTCGCCTTTCTCTTTTTCTCTTTCCCTCAAACACACCGTCGTCGGCAGCATCCAGTATCATGGATCAGCAACCTTAACTCGAAATTATATTCAACTTTCTTTATCCTCACCCTCATCATTCCACTTTCTTCTCGTCTACACCGCAACTCATTTTTTATGCGTTATTTTTTCTCTAACAGTTATTTGTCTTCATTTCTTTCAAAGAAAATCAACAAACCCAATTTTTCTCCTTGTCGTTGTTCTATCAAAGCTGCATGTGTACATATGCATACATGCATACGTATATATATTTCCATAATGCTATTTATTATGCATGTGGTGGCAATATTGTTAAAAGGGTTTGCATGCATGTGTGACTGAGGGAACACAGCTTACTTTATGCTGTGTATCATATATTTACTTTAACTTGGCAAATATAGATAGGCAGAGAGAGAGAGAGAAAGAGAGAGAAAGAGAGTGAAAAAAGAAAACTGAAATGCGGACACCGCCACCACCGTCATTGCACGCCTTTTCTGCTGCTGACGTACTACTTGCTTTCAATTGGAGGGAAAGGGAAAGTTTTCAGTTGGACTTGCTCGCTCCTTTGCTGCTGCTGCTGCTGCTTCACAAGCCTGGTTAAGTGGTAGCAGGCGTGAAAGCAAGTTGGGAAAAAAGAATGTATGAATAGGTAAGTGTTGTTGTAACAAGTAGACTTGCAAAGCCATGCTGCTATACTGCACTGAGGTCGACGAAGTACATTATATGCTCTTCTAGTCTAGTCTAAAATATGAGGATGGAGAGTACTAGTTACGACTGCGACGAGTGAGCATGGGTATAGCATAAACGAGTAGTGGGGAAGTAGTAGTATGCCAATAATAAGAATAAGGGAAGCAGAGGGAGAAAGGAAGCAGGAGAGAAAGAGAGAGAGAAAAAAAACCGTGAAATACAGTTGGTTTCGTAGAGGAGAGAGTTTGTAATATTTCTCATTTCACTGATCCTCCACGCGCGCCTACAAACAGCACTAGCATTTCACCGTGAAATTGCTTTCCGTTTCTCTTCCAATGATCCAGTCGTCGTCGTCGTCGTCATCATCATCATCGCTACCACCATTGTACGTGGTGATGCTTTATTTTTATTTTCTGTGATTCTCATTGTGCTCCTCTTTCCAACTAAATCGGTGGTGGTGGTGGACCACCATACCAAGCTGCTAGCAGTAATATGAACATGGCATTATTCATATAATTCTACTAATAACACCGTTGACCGTGTGTTTTTTCCTCTTACATACGACATGGTGTACATTGCACGGCTCACTCTATTCTCCCCTCCTCACTTTTATTATCCGGTGCGGTGTTTCCTCCTTGTGACGGCAGCATGAATAAAAAAGTATTGTACTAAAAATATATAAAAAATGCTCATAACACTTCTCGGCGACTAATATGTAATAATAATAACAATAATAATAGCATAATCTTTTCTATATGATGTATTTTTTATTGAATTACTTCAACACCAACCAACAAACATCTACATCGATCTAGGCAAGGTGAATTGATATTGTGATCATTTGAACGCAGACCACCACTGCTAATGCTAAAAACTACTTTTTTCCCAGCGCGTCTGTTTAATGCTAAAATGCTGGGTTCGCCAATAAATAACAAATATGATACACTCAGAGAATTATTTGAAAAGATAAAAGATCCCTAGACAATTACAACAATTCAAATCGTTAACCGACGTTTTTATCACAATCATTTCGTTCCAATCATATCTACCAATGAAGATTGAACATTTTTATACCACATATCCGTTCCATGGGATGAATTGTAAGTAGTAATAGAACGGGCGTACTCATGTGGGGTAGGCGACAGCTGTCCCCTTAAGGGTCGAAAACTCAAAATGAAATTGGGTAGATAGTTAAGTTTAAAAAAGCCTGATTCTAAGTAAAGTCAATGGTCTTGCTCTTGCATGCCCAGTCACTGGTCTGAATGCATTAAAATTGAAAATTAGCTTAGCTCCCCACGCGGGTTAAAAGATGATCAGACGATGAAATGATGGTGATGAATCGTCCGTGAATCGTCAAATTAAGAGAGTCAGCATGCTAGATGCTGAGTTTTATTTAGACAAGTCAATTTAATCAACTACTCTCATTCTATTTTTTTCTTTTACGAACGCTGGAAACTATTTTAAACATTCTAAAATAAATATTTGCATCATGTAGAAAAGGAGCAGTTTTTATTAGGTACTCAGTCAAATAAATGCTGCAGAAAAGTTAAGATTTTTTGGTGCAAAGAGCAGAAGAAGCTATTCTGTAAATTGGATCGCATTTTCGAAAAAATCTGACTATGAGTGGAGAAAGCAACAGCATTCCTTCCACTTTCTCTTTTTTCTCTTTCTCCACATCACTCAATTTCTCTTATTTCTTCCCTCGCAGCGCACCCCACTCGTCATACATGACTTCATCTTACATATTTATTTATACCTATCAGCTAAGTGAAGGCATATAACGTTTTCTTGTCACATTTTCTCTTTATCTCCTTCCACCTTTCCATTTCCCGTCATCACCACCATCCTATCAACGTCATCAATTAGTAGAGAAAAAAACCAACATGGCAAATCTACAGAATGTCAAATGTTAAACAAGTGCCCTGCAGCCTTCTATCCTGTTTGATACAATTTTTTTTAGTATTTTAGACAAACTAGTAAATATTCTTCGCCTAGTTGACTGACGAAAATTGAATGCTGGGTGTGCAGACAGAAAAAAAATGTTGGCCCGCAATGGCGTACATTTGAAGGAACGTTTTCATGCTATTTTCCTGCCTATCTATCATCGTCAATTTACTTGTTCCTCTTTTTTTCCACTCCTCTTATATTTGTCTTGCTTCTTAGCTACTCAACTCAGCTCTGTATAAACACATTTCCTCAATCTTGCTGCCACACTGCCTCTAGCTACCACTTCTACTTTCACTTTGCACTGCCAGCAAATTTCAGCATTTATTTTTCATTAAATTCCTCTCCTTTCGATGCGGCCTCGCTGATACGCTGTTGCTGCTGATGTTTATAAATAGGTATGGCTCTTGTTGGGAAAAGTGCAAAGGTTACTACTACTTTTGCAACAACTACAACAACTAGGTAGCCATTTACCCAAGTTGTGTAAGAGCTGCTAACGAGCTGAGAAAAAAGAGTAGCAGACTCTCTCTCTCTCTGCTTTCTCCTCTCTTCTCAACTATCTGACTGACGACGACGAAAGAGTGAAATGCAAGAAAATACAAATAAAACTACAACTACATAAGTCAACTACCCTTGCTTTTTTCTCCTCTATGGATTTTGCATGAACAGGCAAAATTGCTTTATTCCATATATCCTTACACCACACAGCTCCATCCACTCAATTTCGTCTACCGCCACACTTTCTAGCAACGAAAATTCGTGGAATTTCGTGATAATGCTGGCATTTTAATCTTCCATTCAACATTTTTTTTGCTTAGCTCCTCCGCCACCACAGCACTCAGCACCAATACGTCTTTAACACAAACAAGCGGAAAAGGAAATAAGGAAAGAAATAAAATACATAATATTTCACTATTCCAATTCTACTGAAGAAAGTAATACCTTCCTCCCGTTATTAAGTAGC
>JAHZMT010004812.1:0-12569 GCA_027743785.1 Sinhomidia bicolor | reverse complement strand
CTACCGTTAGAAACCGTTAGTGCTTAAAATATTTTATATAGTGACATATACAAACAGCACATGACTTATAGTCCATTTTAGCCCAATAACAAGAATCTGCTGTCAGTCTTTTGAAAATGCTAACGGATTTTGAGAAAATGGTCGTTACAGTTAAAAATTTTACACTTTTTACATTACACGGCGTTTACATTTTACTATTTTTAAATTTCACATTTTCCTTTCACATTCTTTGCATTACTTAATGTAATTTACATATTACATTTAGTATAACAGCCTCGCTGTACCTTATTTCGTTACTTACAGTACAACTAGTTTTTCATTCATGCACCCATTTCTTCATTTGACTCCGCTCGGCTCTTCTCAGATTTGATTTAGATTTGAACAATTTAAGTAATTTATTGATTTAAGCAAGCAAAGCAGACGGGGTGATTAATAATTGATTTAAAATTATGAACACATAGCAAGTTTTCGTAGGGTCTATATGTTTATAACTGTAATATTCTAAATAGGACTGAAAATGTTATGGGCCATGTCCTATCCATTTACATTGTAAATTGTTGGTTTGTTTAGAAACTTGTCTGTTAGATTAGTTTATTCAATGGACTTCGGCGCAACACGTGGTGCTTGTGTCACTGAAGACAATATTGAGGTAGACGAGCCTCAAGAGGTGGTTCACAAACTGCAAAGAGCTGTTCAAAGACAAAGACTTCAGCAGGAAGAAGCAATAGCTCGTGAGCAGGAGCAGAATAATGAAGTTCATGAGGTTATCGATGCTCGAGAACAGAGATCTCACATTGCCATCATTCAAATGGCTCCGCCGGCTCATCAAAGTACATCCTCCAAACAAAGTAATAAAAACAGTACTGTGACATCTCCTGCCTCAACAAATTCCATTTCTTTAAAACCAGGTACACAAACAAACTAACTGGCGACAGTGGCGACTGGTCTTACATATTATATTATAATTTAATTTCAGTTTAGCCAAGATCGCTGTAGGACAGGCCTAAACAGAGATATTGAATTTAGCTTCACAGTCGAAATAGTTTTATGACCGTTATAATAAATTATTGCTTTATAAAAAATACTATTAGGTGGTATACGTAAACAGCAAAATGCTAAACCAAAGAAAAGGCATCACTGCACAGTTCAAGGTTGTACGTACAATACGGCGCATACAAAGGACTTGGTTCGACACATGAGAAAGCATACTGGTTTGTAGTAGACTACCTAAATATAGTTTACCATTTTTGTCTTTTATGATGCTTAATATTTCAAGTGAGATATATTGGTCCAGGTGAAAAGCCATTTAACTGTGATCGTTGTACAAAAAGTTTCACCCGATATGATAAACTTGTGCTGCATATAAGAACTCACGAAGGATATCGACCGTTTGCATGTCACATTTGCAACCATGCTGCCACCGATTCAAGTAGTTTGAAAAAACATTTTCGAACGCATACTGATGAACGACCTTACAAGTACGATTAATTATTATAAAGTATATGAAATGTGTTGAATGAAGCCGACTAGCTGTCTATTAATAATACTGTCCTTTAACACTTTACAGATGCCAGCTTTGCTCGTACGCTTCAAAAGACTCATCTCAATTGGTAGTTCATTTAAGGCACCACACTGGTGATTCTCCATACACATGTACCTTTAGCGACTGTGACGCGGCTTTTAAAACACCCTCAGACTTGTCACGTCATTCTAGATTACACACCGGAGAAAAGCCGTACAAATGCTCTTACTGTGATTACCGTGCAGCCGTAAAATGTAATTTGAATGCGCATATAAAGAGACACTTAAGCACTGCTCCAAAGGAAGGAAAAAGAAAAACGGTTGTACAAGTCATTCTGGAAGAAGGTGGTTAATACACGCTGTTGTCAGCAGTATTGAAATTAACTTTATATAACATTATTTATTTGAACGAATAGAAATGTCAAATGATGGCGAGACAGATGATAGCAACTTACCAGGGAGTAGCCTGCCATTTCAATATGCTTGCAAATTATGTGATTTTAAAGCAGACTCAATAGGTAGTAGACTACATGAAAGTACCCTAAAAGATGCTTTTATATAATTTGGCATTATATTACTGTGTTTATGTATACATCTAGATCAATTTGGGGTTCATATGAAAGAAATTCATCCAGATTCAAATATTGGAGGACGCAATAAAAATAAAACAGCAAAGGCTAAGACAATAAAAAAACGTAGTCATTGCATGGAACAAAAATTTGAATGCTCTAGTTGCAAAGCTGCTTTTGTATGCGAAGATTCGCTACGTTGTCACTTGAGTCAGCATGTTGCCGTTCAAAACAGACCTACCGATGCAGCACTTCAACTTTATACCCCAAGTAGAATGCGTGTGGTTCAAACAAGCAATTTTACTGCAGAAAATTGCAATGTTAATGCAGCAGATACCTACACCCTTCATGAAATGCAAAGAGTGCCGCTTGTAAACAGCGTTATCACTGAAAATCCTGCTGTAGTTGGAAACAATCTACCCATTACTCATCACACTCAGCAACATCATCAAATTCATTATGATAACGCTGAGGCTTCCACAGAACAGCAGCACCTTACATATCTCGTAAGCTACAATAACAATACGGGGAATGTAACTTATCGTACCGACGTAGAGTAAAAGCATTTATGGTAATAAGCGTAAGGTTGTTTGTTACAAGTGAATCAATAGTTTTTTTTACTTTTCCAACAAAAATAAAATATGTCATAAACAATTTTGAAATTTTATACTAAACATTAAACAAAACAGAACACATCCATATAGGATAACAAAAGTAAGGGAATTAAAACTTTTTTTCTGAAATATTTTGATGGCTACGTTATACACATTATTTGCTGAAACGATCAAAAACAGCAACCTCGGTAAAATTAACAGACGGAAAATTCGATTGCCTTTTTCTATGCAAAGCAGTAAGAAGTGGTGTTTTATAGCACTAACACGAAAAACTTGAACTCATATACGAAGAAACAAGCTAAAACAGTCACACAATCTTTTAAAAATAGCTATAGGTACTACGTACACGAAAAGTAAATACATTAATTACCACAAAAACACAAATACATGCCGATGCATAACAATAAAACAACTCTACTGATTTGAAGTTTTTAATTCATATGTAAAATTCGATCACCTCTAGTACAAAATGTTGTGTTACTAATTAGTATTATCACTGCTACAAACTGCCATGATTTCAGTTATCGAACAGATAAAATTGAAAAATCTTACTAAACACAAGGTGTTAATATTATTAATTAGTTAATTTACATTCATTGTTCAGCAGACCTGTTATTGCGTTATTGCTGTTTTAAAATTAGTTTTAGGATTATGTGGAGACAACCAAGAAGTAAGGTACATACATATAAGATGGAAATGTATTTCAACTGGGTAACAGGAAATACTACGTTTTACTGCAATACATTCTGTTTTAGTCTTCTACACAATTATACATTTACAAAAAATGGAAACAATTTGTAATATAAACGTATCAACCTCCTTAACCTTACACTAAGTATAGCTATTTAAATTTACCTATACACAATAATTTATTAATTTTTCGCAAAAACTGGGGATGATGAAAACTTACTTATGGGAGAACAAGTTAACGACAGCAAAATTATTGTACAACGGGGCTCTATTTCTTTATTTAACTTTTTGTGCTAATTGTATTGACTAAATGAATGGTGACTTCCCGTCGACTGACCCTGAACATGTGGTGAGGTCATTTGATTACATAGTCCTACTAAAGCCATTTCCAGAATTTTCACATTGGTGATAAGTTTGCTTTCTGGACTTTGTGCGATGTATTTCGCTACCGACGCTTGAAACACTGGGAGCACACGAGCTACACTTTGAAGCGTTTTACGATCGTTAGTATCCAAAGATCCTATTGCAGCATTCAGATAACTTCAAGTAAGAACAATACAAAATTCAATTAAATGCCTATAAAAATCAACGACTATATACAATGTAATAGTTTACAATTGTACAAGTACTTACGCTAGTTTAGTTTCAGTGTCTTGCTGTATATCAGTTGCCATTTGTTGGAGGATAGAGACATGGGTTTGATGAGGTAGTTTTGACTCAAATACTCTGTTTGGTGGCATATTTTTACATAGGTACATGAGAACTTGGAGATCTCCATAATTACAAGCTTGAACAAACGCGTTAACTACTTCGCCACTCTTTGCCAGCGATAGTAAACCTCTTTGCATTTGAATTGGATCGTTAATATTAGGTGAGGCACCATAATGATCAGTAACCGACACTGCAGGCGTTACAGTTCTGGGAAGGACTGATATTTCAAAGTACTTTTTCTGCTCTTGGAAAGCTTGTGTCAACTCCCTTGACATTGTCTCCTCCATTTGACGGACCACGCTTCCTTGCAACCTGTAATAGTAATAGTAAAATTGCATGTTAAATCGCTCAAGTACAGTAAAGTACTACATCGGATGAAAAACATTCTTACCCACTAATGACCCTTAACATTTGAGCTTCAACTTCAACTTGTAGCGCACTGCTAAGGTGGTCCTGCATATTGTTTATATATACGCGTATAGTTTCCTGTACATTGTCCTTTTTCCGTTCTGACTCTAATACATCTTGAAGGCCATTCAAATCTTTGGAATTTAAGATAAGAAACCATTGTATAGTTATGAGATAAATTAATTTGTGAAACATGATTATTTTTTGTCTGTAAAAATGTTTTACATTGAGTAGTTCCTGCATTAAATGCCTCGTTTATTTGATTGAACATTTCCCTTGCAACATTTTGGCAGCGGGGATACACCGTATTTGTAAAAATTTCGTTGAATGTCTGCTCAAACACGGTCTTTGTTACCGTTTTAAAGTTATTTGTAATCGAATCCCAGATTTTCTGTAATTCCATTCACATTTATAAAGTCAATTACATTATAATAATAAAAATATTTCATGGCCAGGCCATTATATAACAAATTAGAAAAATTTAGTAAGCAATAATAACCTCTCGTTGCAAAATTTGTGTTATATTTTGAGCCAGTTTTGCTTCGACAACAGTTGTCATTTTATCTATTTGCGATTGCAAATTCATTCTGCTCGGTTCATAAACACGCTCCAGGGCTGCAAATGAAAAACAAATTTATAATTATATCTACTACGTGCGATTGAAATTACCGCCAGGATTTAACTAAAATAGAAATAAACTGAAGTAGAAAATCGTAAGAATTCACTTACTCGTTGGAACTACAGCTTCGATCTCCTTCTTCACTACATTTCCAATACTACCAGCTAGCAACTCAGCTAAATTCGGAGGAATAGGATTGTTAAGATTTTGATTTGCTTTGAGCCGTTCCTGAGCTTCAATTTTCTTCATAGTGTCTTCCAGTCTGTTCATACGTATTTGGCTGTCCTTGAAATACACTTCTACTAACTTACGAAGAGCATGAATATCTTCACTCTGTTTAAGATTTACATTTAGTCTACTGACTTCGCATTTGAGATCCTTGAAATCAAAAAGATTTTATGAGTTACGTTTCTACGTTTCACTTTATACTGAATATGCATAACAGAACTGACATCATTAATAAGTAAAAACAAACCTGCATTTCTGCAGCCTGTAAACTCATCATATCCATCATACTTGTAACTTTTTCAGCAACTAATCCACTCATTTCAGTATCTTCCTTGTTTTTTAGTGGAGGTTTCTGTTTTGAAAGAGAAGGCTTTTGGAAATGATTCTCAGGCTGTCCAGTTAGTAGTACGGACGGTGGTAAATTCCCATTTTCAACGGATTCTATGCTAACGGCTGTCTTTAAACCTAAGATCCCATCTAAAACTGCTTCACTTCTGTGAGCTACTGTTACAAATGCATTGTTAATTATTTTATGTACACATTGGTAACAGAGAAGAGTGAATACAAAATTTATTGTATAAAATTTATTTCTTACGAATTTCTGTATTCTTGGGACTTAATATTTCTTCCACTTCTCTACTTGGACTGGAACTAGAAGATGCTTTGCTAATATTTCCATTGGTACCAGGGTTTATTTCTCTTGGCATAATAAATTCTTCTAATGCAGAGCGGGGTTGTCGAGCTGGACTTGGCGTTTTATTAGAACGGTGACTTGAAGTGGTACCATGACCAGATGATGGTGGCCTTGCTATTCCTCCACCAGGTGATATACCAATTAAACTACTTAACTGTTCACTCATTTGTGCTACTGACGGAGTCACTGGAGTTGGTCCAGAGTCCATCAGTGGAGATATTGATGAAGTGTTTTTTCGTAAGCTACCAATACTTGAATGAGAAAGGAGTGGCCCTCCGGTTGGCGTTACATTTTCAGGTTCCAGTCTAGCCTGAAGTGAATTAGGTAATTGCGTTGCACTTTTGTTAGAAACTAAATTAGTTAATAAAATGTCATCGTCGTCTTCTTCATCATCCGCTAGCGCTGGTTCATCCATTTCAATGTCTTTACTGACTTCTTTGTAGGTCACGTGGGATTGAAAACTGATATGATGACCATTGGATCTACAAAATACCTGGGGTTGATCTATTCCAAGCATTCCTTGTTGTAATGACTTTGGAACAACCATGTTTGTCTCAAGGTACACCATTTCAGCATCACTCTTGTAATCATCTGGATCTCCGGCAACTGCACTCCAAAAAATTGTGTCGCTCGTTGGTCAATTATT
This sequence comes from Sinhomidia bicolor, assembly GCA_027743785.1. Taxonomy (NCBI): domain Eukaryota; kingdom Metazoa; phylum Arthropoda; class Collembola; order Entomobryomorpha; family Entomobryidae; genus Sinhomidia; species Sinhomidia bicolor. The sequence continues at coordinate 5,869 of JAHZMT010004812.1, read as the reverse complement.
TAATTATATTCAAGTCGTGAGTTTGGCTATATACGTAATACTCCAAATTCTTACCAAAATCAGCATATTTGGAACGGCTATCCTTCATTTTAAATCTTAATGCTTGCGCAAGGTTGAAGCTCAGTACATTAAAAGGAAGAGAAAATTCTCTAATCCAATCTACTCTAGCTGTCTCGTCATCATGATAAAAATGTAACAGATAAATCGCCTACAAAAATACGAGTATTTATTTCAGATTCAAAATACTTAAATACATGAATATGAACAATATTTTTTGCGTTCAAAAATCAAAATTATGTACAAACTGGATTTGAAATACTTACTTTGCGTGCAATTTCTGTCGCCATAAGATAGTGAGCTGAAACGTCAATTTCCATTTTCCACTGGCCACCATCAACAAAATGGAGAGTTTGTAGGCATTCCCAAGTTTTGCATGTAAAAAGTTTCATTTCGGTCATATTTTCTGTACATGTGATCATGAATTTCCAGTACTGGGATCTGATGACAAATGCAATTATTATTTGACAATGACAGACTGCTTAGTTAAAAGAAAATTACGCAAGATAAAAATGACGAAAAAAGTTAAAAGTATTTATTTAATATTATAAAAATGGAACGTACTCTGCAGATGGTCTGATACTATGATTATCCAAAAACATCAGTCTATCGATCGGGCGTCCGCCGTGAGGCTCCCATGAATACAAACACCTCGGTGGATTTCTGTCTTTATCTTGGAAGTAGATCTACAATAAATAATACATTATGTTTTGCTTGTAACGTGCGCTTAATGTTAATGTTTACTTTAAACGCTAGTTTGACGAACCTGAAAAAATTTGACGGTGCCATCTTTGCTTGCAGTGGCTAACGCTGTACCATCAGGTGCAAAAGAAGCATCAGTTACGGGCCCAGAATGAGTATCAATTATTATTAAGTCATCTCTGATTTCGTTAACAGTGTAGGAACCTTCATCACGGTTGCTTACCATCTGTACCAAATTCCCGGCATATATCTGTAAAGAAACAAAATATTTATCTCAGTTATCATTCAAAATGTGAATATTTATTCTCATATCATACCATATCGTCAAGCAGTACGGCGAATTGATAAGCACAGTCTTTTATACTAGCTACACCAGTAGTTACTTCATCCGGTACAAATTTGCACCAGATAAATCTTCTAAAGGCGGATGATTGCGGATTTCCATCCAATGCTATTTTGAAAATTTGATGAGGCCTAAAAGGAAAAAAAAACATTTAAGCTTCGTATCCCAAATAAATTGTAAATATCGGCACATTATATGAAAATTAGCTCACTCGAGTTTTCCAGTTTGCGCGTCCTTGTTAATTTTATATATATAAAATGTTCCGAATTCATCAACGAATCCTAAGTAAATGTCTTCAGCTTTGTGCATAAACTCAAGGTCCAGTATATTACCTTTCTCCACCTTCATCAAACATCTTTCCTTCGTATGAAGATCCATTATTCTCACAGCTCCAATATTATTCACTGAAAATGAATTAATATTTAATAATCTCAAGTGGAAACGGCTTGTTAATGAAATATTTTTAAACCAACATTAAATTTAGTTATACCCTTCAAAATATAAGCAACAAACTTATTGCCGGCATGGGTCGCCAACAACCTCCCCGGTAAATATTGGGTTTCCCACCCATAATCCACAACTACTTTAAGGCGAAACTTGGACTGGTCAGATAACTGCAGATCACTACTTGGATGAATCCTAACAACTGAACTTGTGTCCCTTATTAAAAACCCATCATTTCCATTGGCTTCATTAAAATAAATTGATTCATCATGTGTCGCATTTCCTTGCTCGTCAGCCGAGTCTTCATCCTGACTCAAAGTAGGAGTTCTCCCAGTGGATCGTCTCGCTGAATAAGCCATTCTAATTTGTAATTGTGAATGTTGTCACGCAAAGCCTATGAATGATCAGAGTCACCGTCAATATTTGGCAGATTTGATGATGAAATCTGAAAAACAAACACAAATTACAAAATTAAAGTTTTTACACATGTACCTACATAATGTTTCTAACTAAATACAAACAAAGACCTAGATCGATAGGTCCTTGAACACACGGCGTCAAAATAATTGAACATCACTAAAGAAGTAAACCCAACTTGTAAATACCACTTGCGATTCAGAAAGAAATTTAGATTCTTCTATTGGCGTATTCTAGTCATGGAGATGCGTACAGAAAAGTGTCTTATCTTTTCCGTTTCAAAATTTATCAAAGCCAAACCAAAATTAAAACGATTAAAACAGTGTTCAGATTTCCGTAACGCGTTTGACAACGAGGGTAATGCAGTAAATCAAAGATATACTCTTCGCAAACTCGTAAGTTTAATGTCCTGGGAAAATCTAATGATAAATTATTAATAACTAATGTATCTTAGCTCAAAGTAATGTCTCCACCCAGTCCTGACTTTTAAACTTCACACAAACAAATAAAGAAAGCTATAATGACTTTGATGATGACAATGATCAATGATTGAAAAATTCTGCACACCTGCTGTGAAAATCACGATGGACTTTTTGATCTGCTAGTGTAATTAAATAGGAGTTCTGTTCTAACCACAATTTCATTAACAACTTACATTTCCTTACTTCTTCGCTTTTAAAAAACATTCAGTTTTAGTGGCGTGTCTTGAAAATACGAAATTTCAAAGTACTTTTTTCATATTTTACTGTCGGCCGTTTTTTACTCTTCTCTTACCAAGCGATATATTATGTTGCTGACTGATGTTAAAACGAAACCCAAGCACGACGACTTCTTTTTTAACTGCACATAATACGAAACTATTTTGTCAATTAACGTATTTTATCAATTTAGTATTATTGGCAATTTGCTGTTGTCTGTTGTGCTACCACCACAAGATACAGCGATGAGAAAACCAAACAAGAAGAAGAGCATAATAACATTTTTAGAGACCCAAACACGAATACAGGCTTGCACTATTCCGGTCAAATCAATCCATACAATACAATATACATATTCACGCATTCGGTCGGACTTTTTAGCTTTTTATAGCCAAAAATCGTACGTGTGTAAAAACAAATTTCAATACAAACTGTAGTATAGTATAGTAAAGTAATACGCCAAAATTAAGGGTAGAATTGAAGACTTTTGGAGAGAGGGTAGAAATAGAATGTGAAGAAGAGTGAAGAAAAGTACGCCGGGTAAATATGACTTTCAGAAATACATGACGTAATAAAGTAGCGGAACTTTGAGAAAACTGACAAATTGACGGAATTTTCTTTTATGTTTTTAATTGTGTTTTATAAAAGTTAAGGAAATATGACATTTTTTAGCAAATTTATATATACACACCTTATTAAGTAGCGAAGAATTGAGCTACTTTATGTGATTGTCTGTGTCTGTCCGTCCGTCACCACGATAACTCAAAAACTATAACAGCTATTCGAATTCTGTTTTAACCCTGGTAGTATATTCAAAATCATGGCTTATCAGAAACCGTTAATTTTTAACGGTAACTTGTACGACTACTATTATCTACGTATATATTACACGTTATGTAATAGACGTTCTATGTAATGTTTGAACTTATCTTAAGCTTATCTTGAGCTTATCTTCGCTACTTACGAACACTCCGACATGTTCGGTTTATTTAGCTAGTTTCCTTTATGATTTATTTCAGGCACAGGTCCTATTTAATAAATAAGGTTGACGGTGTTCATGAAATATTAAAGAAATAATACCGTGTATTTTCGTGTCATCAACTCTCTTGTCTAAAAATGGTTACTACTATTTATATACGTTTATACCGCTCAATTTTGACCTTTAAAGTCAAAAGCGGGAATAATTTAGTGCCACATTGTAGAGTTCTACTATATTTTTCCTGAAAAACTATTAATACTTCAAACCTCTCTCTCTTAATTTAAACTAAAAACGAATGTTGGAAAATAGGTGATTTGGTTTGGACGCACAGAAAGTTGTAGTGGGATCATAAGAATTGACTACTGGCAGCTGTTATGGGTGGATATGAAGTGAAATAACCATATAAAAAATACTACATTTACGTTTCGCCATAATTGTATTTCAGCATTCAGCAAGCAATTGCAGCGTAAGGGAGTAAAATTAGTAGCACATATCAGCTGCTTTATAAATATGGTCTGTCAGTATGTCCGGTCGTCCGTCAACGCTTTGTTACACCTTTATTAATTTATGTATTATTAATGTATTGTACTTTACTTTTAAATATTTATGGTAATGTCATGCAATTATATAATATATATAACCATGCGCTATCAGCCTAATCATTTTCATTCAAATTTATACAATAATCCTGAATTGTACCATAGATTTAGACCGGCAAATATGCACAGTACGATACGGTTTTGTGCTTTAAACTTTTAAACTTCAAACTTGACATATTAGTAATTGCCACTTTATACGATTAAACCGTTAAAGTTCACTGCTAACAACGTTAACACGGCCGCGGCGGCGCGTTATAAAATGAATCATTACAAAATTGCACAATATAATACTTTTCAGATCCTTCCTTAATGATTTACAATTTCCCAGTTCCCAAAGTATACTAAATGCCATACGCTAAAAGAAACATAGAAATGTATGTTTGCACTGTCAAGACTTTCCAGCGGTAAATCTTGAATTTGCTGTATTTGCTGATCCATCAATGACAGAACACAAATACTTTGCGTATACGGAACAAGTTAGGAAAAAAACCTTTTTGCTCACAACATCATCATCATTTGTTCGAACAGCGCAGCGTAGCAGCGTCAGCGTCTACTTCTCAGCAAATACTCTATATACACTTGTGTATTATTTTCATCAGTTGTCAGGTTGTTTTTGCTCCTGTTTCGGAAGTTTATTTACATCTATTGTAATAATTACAAAAGTAAGTATCCTTAAAAACTACAAAAAAAGTATTGGGGCAGCAGCGTTTGACCAAATAAGCGAAATTTAACCGCAACCGCTAAGTGCAATTTTCAGTTTCAACGGGCTCAGAGTTTTGACCGACCAGTTTCGAAGCAAAATAAAATCAAAGTTAAAGGCCACAGGTTAAAGATCAGCTTCTGTTGTGTTCGAGTCGAGTGCCGGTACACTACTGTTAAAATGTCGGGTCATGTTGAACCTGCGAACTTATTACATACCATAATATATATATTTGACAAAAGATATTGTATATATTATATACTACATCGTTTATAATTTCCTGGAAAACGGAAGCTGAAACAGAATTATTGAGTCGTATTTAAAATGGATCCGTTTTTAGCTAGAATCACTTTCTTGTGTTCCCTGTCGTTCATCACTGATGACAATGCAATTAGTTTATGTTCATGTAGGAAATTAACCGACTGAGACTCTCTTCTTTCTTTCTTTCTCTTCTCTTCTCTGTCCTTGTAAAAAGAAAGTGTTGCGTTTTCAAAACAGATAGTCCTTTTTCTAAAATACTTTATCCTCATCCTTACAGCAACGTAGAAGATTTTGTTTAGACAAAGAGGAATGAGTAGAGGAAGGAAAAGTGCATACGTGTCTCCAATTCCAGTTTATACCTACTTGAATGCTGCCTATGTGGTGCATTGTATGCACTTTTTCTTCTTCTACTACTACTACATACTTGAGTATTATCTTGGTTTACAAACACCAAGCACAAAACTTTTCGCGTGTCCCCACGAGTTATATATATATTTTTTCCTTTTATGGCAGGGTAAACTTTCGGTGGCCTAGATCTTAGAGAGAAAAGGCCACAACATACATACATACTTATATACCTTCATCAGACTACAGAGATCTAGCACAACTACTACTACCAGCACTATTACAATATGTATATGCTATGAAGTTTACAATGTTATCTAATGA
>JAHZMT010004811.1:0-22758 GCA_027743785.1 Sinhomidia bicolor | reverse complement strand
GTTTCTAACACAAGTTTTGTCATTGGGGCAATCATAGTCAATTTCACATTCTGGTTTTGGTTTAGGTGGTTGTACGATAACTCTTTCCGAGCAGCGTAATCTCGCATCACCTTCCATACCTTGCGGGCAATAACACTGTGCTTGGTGGTTAACTGCGCGACAAAGAGCGTTAATTCCGCAGGCACCTGGACATGGATCCGTGCAACGTTGGGCAACGCAGGCTAGGTAGCTGGGACAGTCCGCGTTGAGCACGCATTCTGGCTTGCATTCCACATATGGCGAGCCATACTGAAGATGTGGTGGACACGAGCAAGTGGCGTGGCGAGAGCCAGGTCGAGATGTACACTGGGCGTTTATTCCACAAGGGGAAGGCTGACAAGGGTCTACTACTGGTTCGGGCGTGGGAGGAGCACGAGGGATTTCGCTACAATACGAGAAAGGATTTCCAGTGAGGCCATCGGGGCATGTACAAATGGCACGATGATTCCGGACTTCGCAAACTGCACGATAGCCACAAACGCCAGAAGCACAAGGATTGACGCATTTATTTCTCACACAAGCCTTGGTTCTATCACACTCGTCGTCTGTGACGCATTCTGGTCTACAACTGATGTAAGGATCCCCGTAATATTCGGGCGGACAGCGACAAACTGTTTGGCCACTAGCGTCAGTTGAGGTAAGTGCATTTGTGCCGCATACAATTCTGGGTGGTGGTGGAGGAGGAGCTGGATGTTTTGGAGGTTCCGTAGGAATATTAACAATGATACGATTGCAATAAGAGAATGGATTTCCTTCAAAGCCTGGATAACATTCACAGTTGGCTCGGTGATTTACAGCACGGCATTCAGCATTAACTCCACACGTTCCTGGACAAGGATCGTCGCAACGTACTTGTTGGAAGCAGAAACGGTCGCTGGGACAGTCCGAGTTGACAAGACAGATAGGTCTGCATCGAACGTAGGGATCTCCAAGATAATTTGGTGGACAGGCACAACTACCTGATTCACCGTGCCGAGTGCAAAGAGCATTTTCTCCACATGGGGATGGTTGACATGGATCCCTCTTTTCTGGTGGTGGTGGGGCAAGACGACAATAGCTAAAAGCATCTCCTACGTGACCCGGAGGGCAAGAGCAAATTGGTGAGTGGTTTACGACGGTACACTGTGCGCTGGGAGCGCAAGTGCCCGGACATGGATCTTTACATTTGTTTCCAATACAAGCCAACTTGGTGGAGCATTCTGGGTTGGAAACGCATTCTGGTCGGCAGAATGGTGGCTGACCGATAAAAGTATCGTGACATGAACACTGGCATATATCTCCTACTACTCGACTATAAGCATTTGGTCCACAGGGTGATGGTACGCATGGATCTTTCGGGGGTTCTCTGATAACGTCTGGAGGAGGAGGTGGTGGAATTCTTCGACATCCTGAGAATGGGTCTCCTGTATAACCGGCTTCGCATACACATATTGGATTATGATTTACAACGCGACATTGTGCGTTGAATCCACAAGAGCCTGGGCAAGGGTCCACACATCTTTCATGTTGACAGGCACGGTCAAGTGGGCAATCTGCGCTGTACACGCACTCGGGTCGGCAGTTTGGAGGAGAACCAATATATGTTGGTAAACAGCTACAACTGGCTATTCCATTAATATCTCTGCACTGACTGTACGGTCCACAAGGTGAGGGTTGACAAGGATCACGTTTAACTAGAGGAGGTGGTTCCGTTGGCTTCAGTCGGCACTCAAAGAATGGATCTCCAATATAGCCAACATTGCAAGTACAGATTGGAGAGTGGTTTCGAACAGTACAAGTGGCGTGAGTACCACAAGTTCCAATGCAAGGATCTATGCATTTGTAATTTCTGCATGCTTTGTGAGATGGGCAGTCAGTGTTGAGGACACATTCCGGTTTGCAGCCCACGTATGGGTCTCCAAAGTATTCAGGTTCGCATTTACAATATCCTGAATCTCCTTGACGTTCACAGCGAGCATTTGAACCACACACGGGGCATGGATCTCGGGGTTGTGGTGGGGGAGGTGGAGTTCTGATTCTGTTACAGCCTCTGAATGGATCTCCTTCAAAACCAGGAATGCAACTACAGATGGGAGTGTGATTGATAACGCGACATTCTGCGTCAAAGCCACAGGCACCTCGGCAAGGATCACCGCATTTGTTTTGAATACATGCGTGAACAGAGGCACACTCGTCATGAGAGATACATTCGGGTCGGCAATTGGGTGGACTTCCAATGTAGCCTTGACTGCAAGTACAAGTTGGTGTGGGTCCAGTAGCACGGCATTCTGAGTTGGGTCCGCATGGAGAGGGCACGCATGGATTAACAGTTTGCTGAGGAGTAACTGGTCGTTGTGGTATAATTGGTGGTGGGGGAATTCTAGTACACCGAATAAATGGATCCCCTTGCCATCCTGAAGGACAAGAGCAAATGGCACTGTGGCTAATTGCTCGACAATCTGCTCCTTCTCCACACGCTGGACATGGATCCACACATTTTTGATTTCTACAAGATTGACTCAATGGACAATCGCTGTTGACGGTACATTCTGGACGACAGAACGGGGGACTTCCAGTATATGTTGGGAGGCATGAGCATTGACAGGTAATTCCAGTGCTTCTGCTCTGACTGTATGGTCCACAAGGAGAAGGCTGACAAGGATCTTGCTGTTTGGGAGCTGGTGTCGGCTGTGGTGGTGGTGGAGGTGGAAGGCGACAAGATGTAAAGGGATTGCCAATATAACCATCAATACAAGCGCAGTTTGGCACGTGATTAGTCACCCGACACACGGCATTTATACCGCACACACCTGGACAAGGGTCTTCACATTTCATTCGGCGACAAGCTTTGTTGGTTGGACATTCCGAGTTGGTCACGCACTCTGGTTTGCACCCGGCGTATGGATCTCCAAAGTAGTCAGGCAAACAAGTGCAAGCACCCACAGCATTTCTGTTGTGACACTGGGCGTTGCTTCCACAAGGAGAAGGATTACAGGGATCCGGAGGCTGTTCTGGTTGCCGCTTGGGTTCTTCATAGCAGTAGCTAAACGCATTTCCAATGTATCCAGCAAGACAAGTACAGATGGGACTGTGGTTAACAACAGAGCAGAGCGCATTGGTTCCACACGAGCCCGGACAGGGATCTTGACATTTTTGTCGAATACAGGCAAGATGTGATGGACAGTCAGTGTTGGCAGTACACTCTGGACGACAGTTAGGCGGCGAGCCAATGTAAGTTGCGCGACATGAGCAGTGGCATCTATCTCCAGCAACGGTAGCATCGGCATTCGGTCCACAAGGATTTGGCACGCATGGTTCTCTGGGCCGTTCTTTAATAATCTCTGGAGGTGGCGGCGGTGGAATACGTTGACAACCAGAGAATGGATCTCCTTGGAATCCAGACCGGCATGAGCAGAAGGCTTGATGATTAACAACCTTGCAGTCTGCATTGAAGCCACAAGCTCCAATGCAAGGATCCACGCATTTGAGATTCTTACACGCTCTATCCAATGGACAGTCAGAATTGATGGTACACTCGGGTCGACAATTTGGAGGTGTTCCTATATACGTGGGCAGACAGCTGCATACGGCCTGCTCGTTAAGTGTTCTACACTGACTATACGGTCCACACGGGGATGGTTCACAGGGATCTCTTCTCACTGGCGCCGCAGTTGGAGGTGGCGGTCTTGGTCGACATTCAATAAACGCATCTCCTTGATAACCGTCGGGACATACACATATTGGATAATGATTCTGAACCTCGCATTTTGCGTTAATTCCACAAACTCCCGGACAAGGGTCTTTGCACTTGTTCCGCACACAAGCCTTTGTCCTGTCGCAATCCTGATTTACTGAGCACTCTGGTCTGCATGCTACGTACGGGTCTCCAAAATGTTCAGCAATGCAAGTACATGCGCCAGCTCCATTCCTATTTGTGCAATCAGCATTTGTTCCACATGGGGATGGTCGACAAGGATCCCTTGGTTCTTCTTTAACTACTGGCGGCGGGGGTGGGGGTGGACTGCAGTAGCTCAGTGGATTTCCAATGTAATTCAAAATACATCTGCAAACAGGACTATGATTCAATGCGGTGCACTCGGCGTTGACTCCGCAAGCACCTGGGCATGGGTCTACACAGTTCATTTGACGACAAGCCAAACTGCTGGGGCAATCAGAGTCCACCACACATTCCGCTCTGCAGAAAGGCGGTGTTCCTTGGTAATTAGGTAAACAGGAACAACTAGCTCGGTCTCCAATTCTTGTGCAAACTGCATTCTCTCCGCATGGTGACGGATTGCAAGGATCACGCTCAGGTTCCTTGGGTATTTCCTTGACAATAGGATAACATCTGATAAATGGATCCCCTTGGTGACCAGAAGGACATGAACAAATTGGCGAGTGATTCCGCACTCTACATTCTGCATTTGGTGCGCACGGATTCCGAAGACATGGGTCAGTGCATTTCTGCTGAGCGCAGGCCTTGTCTTGAGGGCATTCCGAGTTGACGGTACATTCTGGTCGACAATTTGGTGGAGAGCCCATGTATCCAGCAAGGCAAGAGCATTGGCAGGTGGTTCCTGTGCTCCTGCTCTGACTAAATGGTCCACATGGATTTGGCACACAAGGATCCTGTTGTTTGACTGGTTGTGGAGGGGGTTCGGGAATACGATGACATGCCGAGAATGGATTTCCTTGGTAGCCAGGGAAGCATACGCAGCTGGGTACATGCTGACGTACTTCACACTGCGCGTTAAGACCACAAACACCAGGGCACGGGTCGACGCATTTGTTGTTCTTACAAGCCTTGTTGCTTGGACAGTCGTAGTCATTAAGGCATTCTGGTCGACAACCTGTGTACGGGTCTCCAAAGTACATTTCAATACACTGGCAGCTACCGACGCCGCCCACGTCACGACAGTACGCTCCAGGACCACAAGGACTTGGATTGCATGGATCTTTTCTTTCTGGAGGTGGTGGTGGTAAGTGCTGACAACTGTAAAATGGATCTCCAGTTGTTCCTTCAGGACATGAACAAATGGCTGCGTGATTAGCCGCTGAGCATTTGGCAGTGGGAGCACACACGCCTGGACCACATACAGGTTTACACTTGAGTCGACTGCAGGCCTGATCTGAAGGACAATCTGCGTTTGTCACGCATTCTGGCCGACAGTTTGGTGGATTGCCAACGTAATCTGGTCTGCATGTACATCTACATGTGTCTCCATTAGGTAAAGCATCTGCATTAGGTCCACAAGGATTTGGCACGCAAGGGTCAACAGGTCTGGGTTGATCCTTGATTTCGGGTGGAGGAGGTGGAGTTGGATAGCAACCTCTGAATGGGTCTCCTGTGTATTCCGGAGGACAAGAGCAAAATGGTGAGTGGTTTCGAACGTCGCAACGAGCGCCACCACCACAAACACCAGGGCATGGATCAATACACTTCATTTGTACACATGCACGGTTCAGTGGACATTCCGAGTTGACAACACACTCTGGGCGGCACGAAGGTGGCGAACCGATATAATTGGGCAGGCAAGTACAAACTGCTTGTTCTCCACTCGCGCGGCACTGACTGTACGGTCCGCATGGTGATGGCTGACAAGGATCCCTTGGTACATACTTTGGTGGAGGAGGTGGCGGAGGTTCCTCTCTTCTGCAAGCGTAGAACGGATCTCCAACATAACCAGGTAAACAGCTACAGCTTGGCGCGTGATTTACAACGGAACACTCTGCATTCGTTCCGCAAACTCCTGGACAGGGGTCCACGCATTTTTGGTTAACACAAGCCTTATCTCTTGGACATTCCGTATTGGTGACACATTCAGGGCGACAGCCAGAGTAAGGATCTCCAAAATACTCGGGGAGGCATTGGCAGGCTCCCGCGCCATTTCTTTCTGTGCATCTTGCATTGGGTCCACATGGTGATGGGTTGCATGGATCATTTATTTCAATTCTTGGTGGCTCTGTTGGCGTTGGGTAGCATGCAGAGAATGGGTTTCCGGTGTAGCCTTGTACACATGTACAAACTGGCAAGTGATTTATCACATTACATTGAGCATTCGATCCACAACTTCCTGGGCAAGGGTCGACACACTTGTAGTTGACACAAGCCAAGTGACTGGCACATTCTGAGCTGGTGACACATTCTGGTCTACAGTTTGGCGGTGAGCCGATATAATTTTGCTGGCAAGAGCAGCTGGCACGGTCTCCAATTTGCCTGCAGTCTGCGTACTGTCCGCATGGTGACGGTTGACAAGGATTTCTTGGTGGTTCTATTTTTTGTGGTTGTGGTGGAGGAGGAGGTGGTGCTGGACTGCAGTAGGAAAAGGGATCTCCACGATAATTTGGCGGACAACTACATAGTGGACTATGATTCACAACACGACAAACAGCTTCCCTTCCACACACTCCTATGCATGGATCCTTACACTTTTGCTGTTGACAAGACTTATCCAGTGGGCATTCCGAGCTTACAACACATTCCGGTCTACAGTTGGGAGGCTGACCAATGTAGTCGGGCAAACAGGTACAAACGGCTTGCTCGTTTCTCTCCTGACATTGACTATACGGTCCACATGGGTTTGGTTGACATACATCTACTCGGACTATAGGCTTTGGTGGTTCTGGTGGAATTGGGTGGCATCGTGCAAACGCATTTCCGGTGTAGCCGGAAGGACAAACACAAACTGGAATGTGCCGTTGAACGGAACATTCTGCGTACAAGCCACAGGTTCCTGGGCAAGGATCCTTACATTTGTATGCGATACAGGCTTTTGTTTGGTCGCAGTGACTATTTTCCTCGCACTCTAGTTTGCACTCATGGTATGGATCACCAAAGTAGCCGGATCTACAAGAGCATGCTCCAGCGCCATTTTGCACTCTGCATTGTGCGTTCAAACCACATGGTGATGGTTCACAAGGATTACGAGGTGGTTCAGGTGGTCTTGGAGTGGTGGTTCTTTCTACAACATAGCAAGCACTTGCTGGAGATCCAGTGTATCCAGGGAAACACTGACAGTTGGCATGATGATTGATTACTCGGCATTCCGCGTTTACTCCACAGCTTCCACAAGGATTTTCACAACGCTGGTTCCTACAAGCCTTGTCGGAAGGACATTCTTCATTATGCACGCATTCTGGTCGGCAGTTTGGTGGTCGGCCAATAAATCCTGGCTCGCAGGAACATGCTCCAGTTTGACCAATAACACGACAAATGGCATGAGGTCCACAAGGGGACGGTGAGCAGGGATCTCTCTTTGGTTCTTCAATAACCACCTCTCGCTCGCATCCTCCGAATGGATCACCCTTGAAGCCTTGATTACATGAGCAAATGGGTGAGTGATTGATTACCTTGCAGTGAGCATTATATCCACATGGCGATGGACTACATGGATCAGTACAGCGCTGTTGTTGACAAGATTTTGTTAAAATACAGTCCGAGTTGACAACGCATTCAGGTCGACAGTTGGGAGGTGCCCCAATATAGCCTTGACGACAAGAGCAAATGGCAACGCCGTTATGATTTCTGCATTCTGCATAGTTTCCGCAAGGTGATGGATTGCAGGGATCTGGAATCCTTGCAGGTGGTTCTGGCGGTGGTGGTGGTTTCGGGTGACAAGCAGAGAATGGATCACCCACATGGTCAGGATAGCAGGTACAGGTTGGATGATGATTTACAACAGAGCACTCTGCGTTATGGCCACATACTCCGGGGCAGGGGTCTACGCACTTGTGATTGTTGCAGGCCTTGTCGCGACTGCAGTCGTTGTTAATGGTACATTCTGGTTTACAGCCCGTGTAAGGGTCTCCAAAATATTCAGGAATGCAAGAACAAGCGCCAGCGCCATTTCTCTCTTGACAAAGGGCATTTACTCCACAGGGACTGGGGTTGCATGGGTTACGGTGTTCAATTTGTGGTGGTGGTGGAGGTTGACGGACAATATGGCGACATTCCACGTACGGATTTCCTTCGTAGCCCGAGAAGCAGAAGCATTGTGGTCGATGGTTTAAAGTACGACATTCAGCGTTGACTCCACATGTACCGTCGCAAGGATTTCTGCATTTTTCCTGAAGGCAGGCTTGATCACTGGGGCAATCTGAATCTATTACACACTCTGGTCTGCAGTTTGGTGGAGAGCCGATATAGCCTTGGCGACAACTACAGGATGCAATTCCGTTGATTACTCTGCATTCGGCGTACTGTCCACATGGAGATGGAATACAGGGATCTTGTGGTGGTGCTTCAATCTTTTGTACTATAACGGTACAGCTGTAGAATGGATCTCCTTCAAAACCCTGCGGGCATGAACAAATTGGCGAATGGTTAACAACGCGACATTGTGCTGATGGAGCACAAGGTCCAGTCTGGCAGGGATCAACGCATTTCTGTTGTGAGCAAGCCTTGTCTCGAGGACATTCCGAGTTGGTCAAACATTCTGGACGGCACGACGGTGGAGCTCCAATATAACCCGGCTGGCAAGAACATGTTGCAACGCCATTCAAATTCTTACAGTTGCTGTAAGGTCCGCATGGGGATGGCAAACAAGGGTCTTGTGGTGGAGGTGGCTGTTGTTTTGGTGGTGGCGGTGGCGGTGGGATTTGATGGCATCCTGAAAAGGGTTGCCCAGTATAGCCAGGTAGACATTCACAAACTGGGACGTGATTACGGACACTGCAAGCTGCATTATAGCCGCAAACTCCACGACATGGATCCTTACATTTGCTCTGAAGACAAGCCTTATCTGATGGACAGTCTGTGTTTTGCACACACTCGGGCCTACATCCTGCGTATGGGTCACCAGTGTAGTCATCAATACACGTACAAGCTCCAGCACCACTTCTGACAGAGCACCGAGCGTTGGCTCCGCAAGGCGATGGTTGACACGGGTCCAAAATCTCTGTTGGTCTCGGTGGTGGCTCTTCGATTCGAATAACGGTGCAGCCTCGATAAGGATCTCCGGTGTGGCCGGGTTCACAGAAGCATTGGGGTGAGTGGTTGTACACTTTACACCTGGCATTGTATCCACAAGTTCCAGGGCATGGATCAGCACATTTGCTGTTGAGACAGGCCTTATCACTTGGGCATTCCGGATGGACAGAGCATTCTGGTCGACAACTAGGTGGACTGCCAATGTAACCCTCGCGACATGAGCAAGCCCCTTGTCCGTTGATAACACGACATTCTGCGTTGTTTCCACAGGGAGATGGATTGCATGGATCTTTTGGAGGTTCTGCAATCTGCTTGACGATGGGTTTGCAAGAATAAAATGGATCTCCTGTTTGATCTGGTGGACATGAGCAAATTGGAGAGTGATTCACAACGCGACAATGTGCGTTTGGAGCACAAGGCCCAGGACAAGGGTCCACGCACTTGAAGTTTTGGCATACTTTGTCCAAAGCACATTCTGATGACGAGGTGCATTCTGGGCGACAATTTGGTGGCGTTCCAATGTACTCTTGTTGACAGCTGCATACAGCAAGACCGTTTTGATTGCGGCAGTGACTGTTGGGACCACAAGGCGACGGTTGACATGGGTCAGCAGGCGCCGTAGGTGGTGGTGCAATCCTTTCTGGAATACGAGTACAATACTGGAATGGATCACCAGTATAGCCAGGGAGACAATTACAATTTGCAATGTGGTTCAGCGCATTGCACTGTGCATTACTTCCGCACACGCCAACACAAGGATCAGCGCACTTGTTCCGAAGACATTGTTTGGTATTGGGACAGTCTTGATTGAGTACACATTCAGGTCGACAGCCAGTGTATGGGTCACCAAAATATTCTGGAATGCATTGGCAAGCTCCAGCACCGTTACGCTCTGTGCACTGAGCATTATCTCCGCAAGGGGATGGGTGACATGGATTAACGGGTTCTTGTCGTATCGGTTGAATGGGTTCTGGTGGGATCGGCTCACAACCAAAAAATGGATCTCCACGGAAACCTTGACGACAGTAACATTGTGGGTTGTGATTTAGTACACGGCAGTCTGCGTTATGTGACAAGGGTCCCGACGTATTTCGGGACGTGGTGGTGTTGGTGGAGGAGGTGGAGGTTGGTGACATCCTCTAAAAGGGTCTCCAATGTAGCCTGTGTAGCATTCGCAATTAGGTACGTGACTCCTAACGTGACAATCAGCATTAATACCACATACACCGGGACAAGGATCTCTACACTTTTGGTTAGCACACGCCTTATCCTGAGGACAGTCCGAGTTGGTAACACATTCTGGTCTACAGCCAGTGTACGGGTCTCCAAAATATTCAGGAAGACATTGACAGGCTCCAGCACCATTACGTTCCTTGCACACAGCGTTTGCTCCGCATGGCGATGGATTACATGGATTCAAAATTTCTTCTCTGATTACTTCAGGAGGTGGTGGCGGTGGGATTGGTGTGCATCCTGAGGAGAAAGGATCTCCGGTATAGCCTGGTTCACAGTAGCACTGAGGATTGTGATTGTTTACACGACACTTGGCGTTGTAACCACAAGCACCTGGACAAGGATCTTCGCATTTCTCACGAATACAAGCCTTATCTAGAGGACAGTCTGGCGTGATAACGCATTCGGGTCTACAACTTGGTGGACTTCCAATGTAACCTGTTTGACAAGAGCATGCGCCCTGACCATTTACAACTTTGCATATAGAATATGGACCACAGGGATTAGGCTGACAAGGATCTGGTGGAGGGCCTTCAATTTTCTTGATTTCTTGACACCCGCTAAATGGATTTCCATTAAAGCCAGTTGGGCAGGAACAGAGAGGCGAGTGGTTGTGCACGCGACAGAGTGCAGTTGGTGCACACGGTCCAGAGAGACAAGGATCCTCACACTTTTGACGAAGACAAGCCTTGTCAAGCGGACACTCGGAATTGGTAACGCATTCTGGTCGGCAGTTGGGTGGACTCCCAATATAGCCTGATTGGCAAGAGCAAACGGCAACGTTGTTAACTTCCTTGCATGTGCTGTAGGGTCCACAGGGGGATGGCTGACAAGGATTTGTTCGAATCGGTCTTGGTGGAGTGGGTGGAGGTGGAGGTGGCTGACGGCATCCCTGGAATGGGTCTCCAACGTAGCCCTGTACACAAGAGCAAGTGGGCACGTGCTGCACGACGTTACACTGTGCGTTGTAGCCGCAAACACCTGGACAAGGGTCCACACACTTGTTTCGCTGACATGCTCTGTTTGTTGGACAGTCTTGGTTTTGTACGCATTCAGGTCTACAGCCGTTGTAAGGATCACCAAAATATTCATCAAGGCATGTACATGCTCCAGCACCTTGACGTTCTTTACACTGAGCATTGGCTCCACATGGCGATGGATTGCACGGATTTAAAATTTCCTCCTTCAGTATTTCCGGTGGAGGTTCAGGAATTTGGTGACACCCACTAAACGGATCACCAGTGTAGCCCTGAAGACAGTAGCATTGTGCCTGGTGATTCCACACTTTGCACTCGGCATTATATCCACAAGCACCTCTGCATGGATTTTCACAGCGATTCAACATGCATGATTTGTCATGAGGGCAGTCTTGATTGATGGTGCATTCTGGTCGGCAATTTGGTGGACGTCCTTGATAATTAGCCCTGCATGAACAAGCAGCCTGTCCATTGATAACCCTACATTCACTGTTGGGTCCGCATGGAGATGGGTCACACGGGTTTGTTTGAATAGGATCTGGTTGTCTGGTCTCCACATAACAACGTGTAAACGGGTCACCAATATGACCCTGAGGGCAAGAGCAAAGAGGACTGTGATTGACGACGCGACATTGTGCTGTGGGAGCACAGGGTCCTTGATCGCATGGATTGACACATCTCATATTTACACACGTTTTGTCCAGAGGACATTCTGAACTTGTAACGCATTCGGGTCGACAGTTTGGTGGATGACCCACGTAATTAGGCAAGCAAGAGCAAAGAGCCACTCCATTGTTGTTGCGACATTGGGAGTATGGTCCGCACGGGGAGGGATGACATGGATCCGCTGGCTGTGTTGGTCTTGGCTGTTCCACCACACGAATAAGCTGACAGCCTTGAAGGGGCTGACCAGTGTAGCCAGAAATACATTGACAAGTTGGGTGATGATTGTACACGTGACATTCTGCATTTGGACCACACACTCCAGGACATGGATCTTTACACTTGGTTTGAATACAAGCCTTGTCGTTAGAACAATCTGCGTTGAGCACACATTCTGGGCGACATTCCACGTAAGGATCCCCGAAATATTCAGGATAACAAATACAAGCTCCTGCTCCGTTTCTAACACGACATTCGGCATTAGCTCCACATGGCGATGGATTGCAAGGATCAAGTCTTTCTGGTGGCGGTAGTTGTCTTGGAGGTTCAGGTTTAAGAAAGCAGCCAACATACGGATCTCCTTCATATCCAGGAATGCAGTGGCATTGGGGTCGGTGGGAAACGGCTCGGCAGTTGGTGTTGCTACCGCAAGCTCCAGGGCATGGATCCACACATTTTTCAGAGGAACAGGCCTTATCACTCGGACAATCCTGATCAATCGTACATTCTGGGCGACAGTTTGGAGGTCGACCAATATACCCGGGGAAGCAAGAACATGCTGCTTGATCATTAATTCTTTTACACTCGGCATATGGTCCGCATGGTGATGGACTGCAAGGATCCACAGGCTGGCTTGGTATTGCTTCAATCCTCAAAGAACAACTTACAAAAGGATCTCCTTGATGATTAGGTGGGCATGTGCAAATGGGAGAATGGTTGTTTACTTTGCACACAGCAGTAGGCGCACAAGGTCCATTCTGCAGACACGGGTCCACACATCTCTGCTGAACACATGCTTTATCCAGTGGACATTCCGAGCTGACTACACATTCCGGTCTACAGTTTGGTGGGCTACCAATATAATTTTCTTTACATGAGCAAACAGCAAGTCCATTCTGAACACGGCACTGACTGTAAGGTCCACAGGGGGAAGGAACGCACGGATCTCTTTCCGGTTCCGGTGCTGGTATTTTCTGAGGTCTTTGCTGACACCCTTGGAAAGGGTTGCCTTCGTAGCCTTCTTCGCATGTACATGTGGGAACGTGATTATATACTTTGCAGTTGGCATTGTATCCGCACACACCGGGGCATGGGTCTCCACACTTGTTGCGCATACACGCCTTGTTTGTAGGACAATCAGAGTTGGTAACACATTCAGGCCTACAACCAACGTATGGATCACCAAAGTATTCCTTTAGACACACGCAAGCACCTGCACCATTCCTTTCAATACATTCTGCGTTTGTTCCACATGGAGATGGATTGCATGGGTCACGCTTCTCTTCAATACGAGGTGGCTCAGGTGGGATAGGAGAGCAGCTCTGGAATGGATCACCCGTGTAGCCAGTCACACAATAGCATTGTGGTTTGTGAAGGACGACACGACATTCTGCATTGAATCCACACGAACCTGGACATGGATCGGTGCATTTTTCTCGTATACAAGCCTTGTCTGTGGGACAATCTGCGTCAATAAAACACTCTGGTCTGCAGTTTGGTGGGGAGCCCACATACGTAGGGAGACAGGAACAGGCGGCATGTCCGTTGACAGTTTTGCATTCTGAAAATGGTCCGCATGGATTTGGCACACACGGATTCTTTGGCTCTTCCACACGAACGGGAATAGGCTCACAGGAAGAGAATGGGTCTCCCTGAAAACCGGATTTACAAGTGCAGATGGGTGAGTGGTTGAGTACTCTGCAGAGAGCATTGTACGCGCAAGGACCGTTCAAACATGGATCCACACAGCGCATGTTCACACAAGTCTTGTCCAGGGAACATTCGGAACTAATGACACATTCTGGCTTGCAGTTTGGCGGAGTTCCAAAGTAATCGGCTTTGCAGCTGCAAATTGGAATACCGTCTTGCTCTCTGCACTGTCCGTTAACTCCGCATGGAGAAGGATTGCAAGGATCACGAGGTTGAATTGGCTGTGGTGGTGTTTTTGGAATGGGATAGCAGGCGGACAAGGGTTGACCCGTGTATCCTTCTGGGCAAGTACAAGTAATAACGTGATTATGTACTGAGCACTCGGCATGGATTCCACAAGCTCCAGACTGACAGGGATTTACGCATTTCTGATTGACACAAGCCTTTTCAGATGGGCAGTCCGAGTTGAGGATACACTCTGGTTTACAGGAAACGTATGGATCTCCAAAATATTCGGGGAGGCAAGAGCAAGAGCCAACTCCATTCTTTTCTGTGCACAATGCATTGGCGCCGCATGGCGATGGATGACAAGGATTTCGGATCGCTTCCACGACAATGCGTTTTCTACAGCTGGAGAATGGATCACCTTCATAGCCTGGTTCACAGAAGCAAATGGGTCCGTGATTGATAACTTTACATTGTGCATTGAAACCACAAGCACCAAGACAGGGGTCAGCACATTTTTCACGAATACAAGCCTTATCCAGCGGACAGTCGGCATGGACAACGCATTCTGGTCTGCAGTTTGGTGGATTTCCAATGTATGTGTTGAGGCAAGAGCACACAGCTTGGTCACCAATAACACGGCATTCTGAAAATGGTCCGCAGGGACTAGGTTGACAGGGATTTGGTGGCAGATAGGTTGGTCGTATGGGTTCCACCTCGACACGTTTGATTTCTTCGCAGTACACAAATGGGTTTCCAGAAAAGTTCGGCGGGCAACTACAGATGGGAGAGTGGTGTCGTACTTTACAAATTGCGTTTCGAGCACATGGTTCTGCCAGACAGGGGTTGACACATTTTTGATTACTACAGCTTTTTTCTTGTGGACAGTCAGAGTTGAGTGTGCACTCTGGTCGACAGTTGGGGGGAGAACCATAGTAATTGGCGAGGCAGGAGCAGATGGCGCGATCACTTGCGTCTCGCTTACAGTTGCTGTACAACCCACATGGGTTGGGAACGCAGGGGTCGCGTATCTGTGCTGGTGGCAAATCTAAAGAAGAAAGATATTGAGTATTTACTGTGTGAACTAAAAAGCCTTAAACTTTTTTTCCTTTTTATAGCTTACATGTATTCTTTTGCTCCAAGTTGCAAAATTTGAATGGATCCCCAGTGTACCCAGCGGCACACGAGCATGCTGGAATGTGATTGTAAACTGTACACACTGCGTTAATTCCACAGAGAGAGTTGCATGGATCAAAGCATTTGTAGTTGCTGCAGGCCTTGTTTGAGGGACAGTCTGCATGTCGAAGACACTCCGTTTTACAGGCAATATAAGGATCACCTTCGTTTGGATAGATGCACTCACAAATGGCTCGGTCATGGATAACACGACACTGGGCATTCAAACCGCATTGGATGGATGAGCAAGGGTCTACTTTAACTGGTTGTGCTGAAAAGGCGATAAAAACGTAAAGTTAACGATTTTTTTGCAAAAGCTAACAATTATGTAGATAAGCTAAGTTAATTGACTACCTATTTGATAATTAATAAATATTTTGCTTACCAATAACTTTGTGACATCTGACGAGTGGATCCCCTTCGTATCCTGGTTTCGGACAGGAGCACACCGCAATATGGTCAATGACCTGACAAGTGGCGTCGATGCCACATGGACTTGGATGACAAGGATCTTGACATTTGTACTTTATGCAAGCTCTGTTAAATGAACATTCCGCGCTCACAGTACACTCTGGTTTGCAATAAGGAGGAGCTCCAAAATATCCTGGGAGGCAAGAACAAACGGCCCTACCACCTTGGTTTTTACACTCTGCATTAGAGCCACATGGAGAAGGATTACAAGGATCCCTAGGTGTTGGAGGTGGTTCATCAGGAATTCGAGAACAGAATGTGGTTGGATTTCCACGGAATCCAGAGAGACAAGTGCAAACAGCAGAGTGGTAGCGGACGGAGCATTTGGCATTTTGACCACATGCACCGGGGCAAGGATCAACGCATTTTTGTTGGCGACAGGCCTTGTCAAGTGGACAGTCCGAGTCGACAGTACATTCTGGACGACAGTTTGGTGGAGAACCGATAAGACCAGGATTACAAGAGCAAAGTGCACGACCGTAAAGTGTCCGACATTCGCTGTACGGACCGCAGGGATTTGGTTGACATGGATCTTTGACCTCTGGGGGAACTATAAATTTAATTTAAAAATTGAATATTATAGCAAAACTTACAAAATTGAGTTAATCAATATTTTCCCCACAAAATTGCATAGCAGTAACATTCGCTTACCATATTTGGTACAAACGGAAAATGGATTTCCCTCAAAGCCTTCCAAACATTTGCAGGTTGGAACGTGATTATGTGTTCTACAAATGGCATTAACCCCACAAGTTCCTGGACATGGATCCTTGCATCTATAGTCAACACAACTTTTGTCTGTTGGACAGTCAGAGTTGAGTACACACTCGGGTCTGCAGCCCAAACCTGGGTTTCCGAAATAATTTGGTTTGCACTTGCAAAGGGCCACATTTCCTTTTTCTTCACAAATGGTGTTATCTCCACATGGATATGGATTACAAGGTCGAGATATTGGCTGAGGTGGCGGCGGCTTTGTAGGTGGCCTTCTTTCACAAGACACAAACGGATCGCCAACTCTGGATGGTGGACAACTACATACTGGACGATGTTGAACTACGGTGCAGATGGCGTTGAGGCCACATACACCCGTGCATGGATCTCCACATTTGAAGGATATACATGCTCTATTAGATGGACATTCAGAGTCGCTCATACATTCCGGTCTACAAGGATTTCCAAAGTAACCATGGTGGCAAGAGCAAATAGATTCTCCATTCCGAGTACGACAATGAGAATTGGGTCCACATGGATTTGGCTCACAGGGATCAACCAGTGTTGGTGGAGGGGGAGGAGGAAGATAAGTGCTTTTGCGACATTCCGTGTAGGGATCTCCAAAGAAGTGTGTTTTACACTGGCAAACTGCTCGGTGATTTTGTGGGGTACAAATTGCATTGATGCCACACATGTTGGGACAAGGATCTACACATTTGAGGTTTCTACACTCCCTGTTGGAGGGACAGTCCACGCTGGTAACGCATTCTGGTTTACAGCCAATAAGAGGATCTCCGTGGTAGCCTTGTATACAAGAGCAAACTGGTCTGCCTCCGTAAACTTTGCAGTGGGCGTTTGCTCCGCATGGGGATGGATTACAAGGTTCCTTTTTACTAGGTTCCTGTGGTCTTCTGGGAATACATCTTACGTAAGGATTTCCTTCAAGACCATATGGACAATAACAGACCGGGCGATGGTTTTGTGGGCGACATTCCGCATCAATACCACACGCTGAAGGACATGGGTCAACACACTGATAATTAATACAAGCTTTCGAGTCGGGACAGTCATCGTTTTTAACGCAGTCTGGTTGACAACCCTGATGACTGATTGGATGTCCTTTGTAACCACGCTTGCAAGTGCAAACGGCTCTTCCGTTATGATTTCTGCAGTTTGTGTTGGGGCCACAAGGAGATGGTACGCAGGGGTCAATAACTGGGCGACACGCCTCGTAGGGACTTCCTTCAAATCCGTATTTACATTTGCAGATTTCTCGACCATTTTGAGTGTAGCAATCAGCGTTTGGACCGCAGGGACCGGGTCTACACAGCTGAACTCCGGGAGCAGTACAGTTGGTATATGGATTTCCGTAGAGACCTCCGGGACAGTAACAAGGTGGATTACGGGTTGTGTCGCACACTGCACCATGACCACAAGGATTGGGTTCACAAGGGTTTTTCTTCTCCACGCAGCCATTAAGTGTGTCTGGACGTTCAATAAATCCTTCTTGACAGGTACAGCGAATAACACTGCCTGGTTCCACTTGGCAAAGTGTGTTGGGGCCGCATAATGATGCGGCACATGCGTCGGCTGTGCGTTGACAGTGGGGTGGCGTGCCGGAATAGCCAGGTAAGCAATAGCAAACGGGATGACCATTAACCACATTACAAGCAGAGTTTGGACCACAGTTGACATTTTCGCAGGATGGACCTTCAGGATCTGCAAAAGGTGTTAAACAAAAGTAATTTAAATGTTTTTTGAAAACATATTCTAGCGTGGAGGACAAGTGGACGACAACGTTACTTACAGCATTCCAAAAAGGGATTTCCAGTGGTTTTCTTGGGACAGTAGCAAACTGCTCCCTTGCTGCTAGATTCACATTTTGCACCTCTGCCGCATGGTGAAGGATTGCAGGGATTTGTTTTTTCTACAGAAATTTAAAAAAATATATTGAACCACCTTATAAACATTACTGGTAATAAATACTGAACTAAAGATAGTAAAAATCGTACGTGAACATTTTCTCGCAGCATCTCCATAAAATCCAAGAGGACATTTACATAATGCCTTGTGATTTTCTGCCTCGCAAATAGCATTTGTACCACAGTTACACGGACTGACGCACTTTCTCTGATAACAGGCCAAATGAGATGGACAGTCTGAATCACTACGGCAACCAGGCATAGCTGTGTGAACAAACGCATGAAATAAAATCATCTCCAATTAAACGAGTTTTTAAGATAATTAAAAATAAATTCTTTTCTGTTCCAACTTACGTCTATCACAAGAATAATACGGGTTTCCATCAAAACCATCAAAACACTTGCATTTCGATTCTCTATTCTCCACCACGCACTCTGCATTTCTTCCGCAAGTATCAGACATACACGGAGATAAGCAAATTCGATTAAGTCTGTCGCAAAACTTGTTGGGTGGACAATCCTCATTATACTGGCATACGCCTGGAGTCGGTGGTCTATCACAATTTCTCGTTGGTTCACCAACATATCCATCCTGACAGCGACAAACTGCCCGATGATTGTAGTTGTGGCACAGAGCATTTGTTCCACAAGGCTGGGAGTTACAAGGCCGCACACAGAATCCTCCATGACAAGCTTCGTCAGCTTGACAGTCATTGTCGCTGCGACAACCTTTTGTAGTTTACAAATATACTTTAGTATTTTTTCTCAAACTTTAATCATCATGTCAACATCTTAATCACCACCCGTATAAAAAATAATAATAACTTTTCCCTAACTGAAATGACTTTAACAGAATATATGCTATTTTTTAAAGAAGGAAAAGTCACGATCATGTCTTTTTTGGGGGAAAGAAAAAAAGTTTGTTTTAAAAAAAATGAATGGAAAGTAAAATACCAAGGAAGGAAAAGTATATTATGTATAAATTAATTTAAACTAACACAAATCATTCCGCATTCCACAACGAAATATAAACATTACAGCAATATATTCAAGTTGAAAATGGGCAACAGAATACAAACATATTATTATTATTATTACTATTATTATAATGCAGTCCTGAATTATTGCAAGAAATTGCAACAAGTAGAAACAAACATTCTTTCTACCGTTTCAGCATCATTATCATCATCATGCAACATACAGCGACCGCATTCGGTATTGTGTTCAGGTACTTAAAGGTACAGTAAACAGGTACTGAGGAGGTATTTGGCATTCTTTTTGTCAATTACAAACATTCATGCATGCAATGTTAATTAAACGTTTAGCAAACAAAACAAACACAAACGTATCACGAGTTATTATTTTTTGTAAAAAAGTACTTGCAGGTTAACTTGTTAGTAGTCAATTCCAAGCGTGTTCATTTATTTAATATTTTAACCTTTTTTAAAAAAATGTGTGGTCAGTCGTAAGCATGCTTCCAAAATAGAGAATTAATTTCATGTTTTTAGAATTTTAAATTTGAAAAAACAATAAATTGCATGCTTTAATTTTTTACTTTGCTGATTTTTTTTTCTTTTTTTTCGAAATTCAAATTGTCTCATCAAATGGAAATACATACTTACGCTACTCTCAACTTTTCTTCTTGCTTATTTTTTAGGTAGCGTGCGATTAATATATATATTGCGTGCTATAATGTTAATTAAAAACTGAGTTTTGTTTTTATGGCTCTAGTATTAGGATTATAGCGTGTGTGTAAAATTAGGCGGGATTTAAAAATTTCCACTAAAGATTTTCGTTATTATTGTGGAACCGTGCCGTGCAAGCAAAAAAGGATTAAAGCAGATGCATTGTTTTTGTTATGGAAACAGAAAGTACAAAAGAAGAAGAAACTTGAATAATTTTTTGAAAAAAAAGATATGAATTGGGTGAAGAATACTGTTGAAATCAGTGATGTGGAAATGTAATAATATTTGAGTTGAATAGTTTTAATAAATTGTTCTTTGTTGGATGGTGTCTTTTTTAATAAATCTAATGTAAAGTTGAGGGAAGAAGGAAAACGAAAAAAATGACAATCAAAGAAATTGTCCAAAATTATTATTAATTAATAGTCATTATTATTATTTATGATGCTAGAGAGATAGAGAGTGAAAAATTATATATAAATTATTGTTTTTATTGCTTAACATTATTATGTGTAAATTGTATTTTTTGTGATTAACCTGTTGTTGTGATGGGTTAGTGAGTGTAGACAAAGTGAAATTCCGGTGTGGAAAAAATAGTTTTAAAAAATTAGAATCCCTGTTGGATGATTTTGGTGTGGTGGTAGTCCCTCTCAACCACGTGGTAGTATTAGTAGTAGTTTCCGGAGGAGGATGAGTCGATGAGTTCCAGTAGAAGAGTAGCAGTAATCGTGGTAGTAGTAAATATTTTTTTGTTGTTTGTTTTATTTTTGGATTAATTAACCATTAATTTGCAGCTTATCACGAAGACATTTCAATACTTCCCAAGATTTGTGAACCATAGTTTTGTATATCAATAATCATAATAACTGGCACGCATACAAATTATTTTTTAATATTTTTTGTTTGTTATGCACACTCACATTCATTCCAACTTATGTATATTATTAATAGTATATGTAGCAGATACAAAAGACTGAGCAAAATCGATCAATTTTTTTTCAAAAGAAAATGTTCAATCTTCTGTTTTGTGATGCTTTTTCATTTATTTAAAGTTGATGCTTTAATACTGAGAGATTTTAATATTAGTGATGGACTTTCAACATGAGTAGCAGAACTTGCCATAACTTTCTTGCTCGAAAGTTGTAACAAGTTTTACTCCATCATTCGTGTAAAATACGTTTAATGAAAAAAAATTCGAATGGTGTATAACTTACCTCCAGTGCAAGCTTGGTTTGTTGGGTCGCATACATTATTTTTGCTATCTGTAAACAAAGTTGGGCAAACGATATTGCAAATTAGCAACATTGATGTCCTTTAAAAATGTCTACAGGTGAAAATAAACTATTTCTTACCGGTTACACAAGTCAAAATGTGATCAACAACGCTGCACTTTTCACCTTCCTTGCAAGGGCTATTAATCTGACATGGGTCACCACAGCGACCCTTAATACAAGCCATATTTCTTGGGCAATCTACATTGCTCTGGCATTCACCTGTTTGGAAAATGATATAAACATGCAAAGAATTATTAAATAATTTGGCAAGAAAAACAAGTTTTTCAGAACCATTCACAGGATTAATTTTCATGCTTTTGTTATTAATAAATAAATAAATAGGAGATAAAGCAGCATTATTATTACTGGAACATTCGTATTAATCATTAAGTATTTTATTATCAAGTATTAAGTAACATCCCAGACACTCAATACTTTTGTTGGCGTTGTTAGTACAAGTAACCTTTTTGTTTAGATGTGTAACATTAATATTATTATTACTTTTATAAATTCACATTACCACAGTTCATGCATATTTTTACATTGCTTGATATTAGAAATTGTTGATTTAACACAAGCGAATGCAATGTCAATTAGGTAATGTTATTTGCGAGTCAAGCCATAAATATATAAATAATATTGTGACAAAGTTATTGTAATATAATATCTTTAACCACTCAACTCAAACTTAAATAATTACAAATGTTAGTTTCAAATGTTGGTAAACAGTAAAGTTCATGCCGTTAATAAATGATCCTATTCGCTTAACATTCTATGTAACAACAACAACACATTCCAGAGGTCTTTGTTCATAACCATCACATAAACACAATGATTATGACAAGCATAGTTCGTTAATGATTTTTATATGTAAATCCACATTCGCCATTTACTTAAGTAGACAGAAAAAGTACATTTTCATGTGAATATTTGAGCATTCCAATAAACTAGAACAGTAAGTATTATAAAACAAGTTGCATTCACAGAACGACAAACTGTTGATTAGTGTTTTTGTGTTGTCCACTTGCAATGACAAACATTATGGTTTTTATGGAATCGACTAGAGATTCCGTTGTACTCTATTAAGTCTATTAGGGATGCATGACACAAGGTTAGATAAAAATAAAAAACGGACACGCCAAACCAATCTCACAAAGACATAGGCAAACAACTTGGCTTAAATACTCCCAACACATTTCTCAGATATTGGAGAATTTTGCGGCATGCAAATAGACACCCAGCAAGGCATGCTTTCCTCTTTTCAGGCCATTGAATGCATTTTGTAGTTTTTTTGAGTGATACGAATTTACCTTCTGCAACCTGCCCAGAGCAAAGAATGTATGGACCAGAAACCTCATGTGGGCAAGAACACCAGGCCTTATGATTTTTAGCATAGCATTTAGAACAGGGTTGAAATAAACTACACACATCCACACAAAATTGTTCAATGCAACCTTCATATGAGCTGCAATCATCGTCAGTATCACAGACGTCGTTATAACGAGAAAGAAGACGGGAACGAGGGATATTCGTGTCATTGGGAGAAAAAGGACTAGGGCTAGTGGCACTAAGATTTGACACTATACTAGAAGAAATAATGTCAGTAAC